>KK117671.1:117590-143305 GCA_000611955.2 Stegodyphus mimosarum
AGTCAGTTATATCTTAATAAATTCCATATTTAATTTTAACGTTTCTTGTAATGTTTTCACTGATTAATTTAGAACACTGGACCCAATAGTAACTTAATTTCACAACGCAAACTTTAATTATTATGTTGGAGCCCTTGTACCACTATTTACTGTTTATTTGAAACCAGTTTTTACTGGAAATATTGTGTTTATCATGTATGCCACAAACTTTACATATTCATGTGATTTAGAATTGATATCCAAATATTGATTTTCATTTGATATGGAATTAAAACTTAAAACATAAACACTTAAGTATTAAAAACTCCAACAATGTACTCCTTGTGGGAGAACGAAACGCCGTGAAATGACTGCATCACAGTTATGTAGGAAAAGAAAAAACGAGTAAATCTTAGATTGCTGATCACAGTTGGAAACTTAATCATAATTTTGACTTCATTTCTGCGGAAATTATCCATAAAACTTTTTCATATTATCCTTAAATATTGTCTCTTTCACAGAAAACTATCTCCTTTAGTTAATAATTGAATTCCAAACTATTTCATTCCTAACGCTTTCAGAATCTAGTATCTTAATTTTTCATTACTATTTTTCGTTTTATTTCGTTTTTCACTATCTTCGTATTCGCTTTTCTCCGTCCATTACATTTTATTAAATATGGTCATCGCTACTTCCATTTTGCATAATTTCCTTTTTGCTCCTGAAAAAGAGGAGCTAGTATCTGATCTCCTTCGAAATCGGTTGACTTTCATTCTACATACGATAAAATAAGATTGCTGTTTTACCTATAAGGTATTTTCTCCCTCCTTTCTGCATGCTTTCGTGGTGTAACGGTAGCACACTCGGCGCGTATTTCAAGAGGTTCGAGTGCTGGAGAAAGCACTGCTTATTTTTCATGGCTCTAGTGTCTAAATAAACTGATGGCTCTACAGAGGCACCCGAACTAAAAGGTGATGGATGATTCTTCACCATCAGGATTTGGCCACTGGGTCCACTAATCCCCAGTCGCCCTTTAAGAGAGGGATTATTTAAGGCATTTTCTCCCTTCGTGGTGTAACGGTAGCACAGTCAAAGCGTATTCGAGAGGTCCAGGTTCGAGTCCCGTCGAGGGCCATTGCTCATTTTTCTTTAAGGCCAGAGACAACACATAATTACATAATAACACTTATTATAATAACGCGAAAATGATGCATGATGTCTTCTGAGGAGATTTTGGCCACTGTTATCTGATAGGATCAGGACACACTGCTCATTGATTTTATTTGTAACACCATGATTAAAAATATTTATTATGCCATTTTGTTGACTTAAGTATAATCCGCCATAAATGTAAGACGCTGCGGCGAACTCAACGTAAAAATATGACAATGCCCTCGTGCAAGATTAATTTACGTTATTGTAAAAAAAACAGTCGTACGGTTGTTTAAAACCCCAAAGACCACGCATGCTATTCATGACGAAAAGGGACAATAGCCTTTCTTCTACCCATAACAGCTCATATGTTTTATTTTTTCATAAAAATACTTTATGTCATGTTACAATAACAACAAGCCGTAGCCATTGAGACTTACGCTTGATCTCACATTTGGGTATAGGTAAATGAAACATTTCTATTTATTAAGCTAGCTTTCTTTTCCAGAAAACATTTCATGCGTAGAGTCATTTCGCTTTTGTACGAAACACTTACTACCTACCTTTATTTATAGTGTATTTATGCAACGTAAAATTAAATAAATGAATATAAAAAAAAGACAAGTATACCGGTAGATATGGCCATCGAAGATAAATATTAGGTATTTTTTTTTTCAGATTGCCATGGTAACAGGGCTTTTTATCTTCAGAATTAGAGCAGTTTGAGTTAAATGCCAGAAACACTTTTAAAGTGGTCACTTCATTTATCGAAAACTATTCAGAACAAAATAGCTCGCTTTAACGATTGTGATGCCAAATATGAAAATTTGCTGTATCTAAACATTAGAAAAACAGACTAATATCATAGGCAACTACAAGCTGGGTTCTAAAGCAGTATGATAAACATGGGTACGTTGGGAATAGGCAAAGCTGTTACGAAAGGCTCTGGAAGAGAAGGAAAAAGGCGAGGAAAATGGTTTAAATGGAAATTCATCGAGAAACCGAAAATTTCTATTTGTCAGGTTACGCGAAAATTGAAGATACCAAAATCGACTGTTCTTATGCAAAAACGCAACTTCAAAATGAAAAAATGCGAAGCATTTAAGCAACAGAAAATCCTTAAAGTTTAAAAGAACAATTATTTCTAGCCACAAACGGGCAGAAACCCATCGAAAAGATAATGAATCGCGTTTAATAGTTGATCCTAAACTCAGTCGCGGCAGTAAGTATCATCACTTAACATTCCTTGACTTTGGCATTTAGAACTTCAGAATAAAGCCTAAAGAAGATTCGCAAGAAAAGTAACGGAATGCCATAGACAAAGAGGACAATAACATGTCATATAAATGTCTAAAATAAAGAACAATAAAATATGTTTCTAGGCTAAGCTTTTCTCAAGGAACTTTAAATTCTCCCATTTTATAAATTATTGCATCAAAATATGTAGGGTCTTTAGGTTTTATCCACACAGGAAAGTGAAAAATATACAATTCCCTCGCTGGAAATATGCGTCGTCTTTTCACTTAATTACGAAGACATGCCGAAAGAAGGAAGAGAATACCGTGTAAATGGTTTGCATTCTTTCATAAAATAACGTAATCAGAATCAAGATACTTTATTTTGGTCGAACTTATATACCGAATATTCTATGGTAAATATTGTTAATTATTTGAACCACCAGAATTTAATCTAGAAGTCAAACAACAAAAATCAGTGTTAAATTGGCAAATTTTTACAGGACTATTTTCGGTGGTTTTACGGAACCATCATCCTCAGTTGTCAAAGCGCAAGTGAACGAGATAAGATATAGTGATTAGATAAGATAAGAATGGCTGGTGAGGAGTTAAACTATTAGCACCAGATTATATGCTCTTCCCAAAATTCATAAAAGTGGTATTCGTTTCCGCCCTATTGTATCAAATTTAGGCACTACCTCGTACCCTTTAGCTAAATATGTAGTTTCTAGATTTTCAACTCTTAGATAATAACATTAATACCATAAAAATTTCAACAAAATTTATAAAGAAAATTAAAAGCTTTTCTCCTAGAAATTTACTCACGGTTTCTTTTGATGTAAAATCATTATTCACCAATGTTCCACTGGAACATTGGTGAATAATTGGTGAATGTCTAGAATCATGCTCTAGACCTAGTAGCATTTATTAACATTGGTGAATGTCTAGAAACCAGACGTCGTGAATTTCATTTCTCTTGCATCGAAATTGATAAGCTAATTTCCCTCACTCAACTCTGTTTGAAACAAACTTCTTTTGTTTTCCAAAATAAGTATTATAAGCAAACGGAGAGATAAACCATGGGAAACCCCCTCATTGCCATGCTGCTTGATATCTACATGCATTATTATGAATCAAAATTATTTGAAACTTTAAATTTCCCGGTATGGTTCCGCTATGCATACGATACTTTTATCCTGTTTGACGGTAATTAAGATTATTTAAACAAAGTCCTTTCAACAGTGAATTCCATTGATCCTGCTATTCAGTTCACTTTTGAACTTGAGACATGCAATTCTCTTCCGTTCCTCGACATTTTGGTCACTCGTAACACATCCAACTTCAGTACTACGGTTTACCGTAAACCTTCATCGGTTTGCCTTCCACCACACTTCAAATCATGTCATCCGCCTAAACAAAAGTTAGCTTCATTTATTCCTATGTTTTCCGTGCACTTCAAGTTTGCTCTTCCAAATTGGCTCTTGATCCACAACTAAATTATTAATCAATCAGTTATAAGGTATTTCTTCCGCCTTCTTCGCATGCGTTCGCATGCTCGACGCGTAACTGAGATGTCCGTGGTTCGATTCCCGGCGAATGTGTTGCTTATTTTTTATGTCTCCTGCTTCGAAGTAAACCTAATGTCTGTACACTGGCGCCCGAACTAAAAAGGTGGCGGATGATGATTCTCCACCACCGGGATTTGGCGATTGGGTCCTCAAAACCCCAGTCACCCTTTAAAAGGGGGAGTATATAAGGTATTTCTTCCGCCTTCTTCGCATGCCTTCGTGGTGTAGTGGTCTGTATGCTCGACGCGTAACCGAGAGGTCCGTGGTTCGATTCCCGGCGAAGGCGTTCCTTATTTTTCACCTCTCCTGCTTCGTAATAACCTAATGTCTCTACACAGTTAAAAAATTCTCATCTCAACAAACCAAAAGGCACACTCTTGTTTTAAGAGATTATAAGAATTCTGTTGTCGTGCTTTTCTTTCCATCATTTAGTTATAAAACTGCACGTATTTTACAGAAACACTCAAGGACGTTCCATACTCAAGGACCCCATTCCGGATATGAACTCCTGGGGTATTTACAGGATTTCTTGTCAGTGTGTTTTAATTTACATTGATCAAACTAAGACAGCCATAAAATTTCACGTTAAGGGGCATGACGCATATGTTAGAAAAAGGAAACACAGAAGTCCTCTGGTGCGCAGCACTGTTGGTCCGAAAATCACACCTTCAATTTTTCTGAAGCCAAAATTATTCAGAAAACATCTTCCATTGACAAATTGGATTTTCTAGAGGCGTTTCACATTAGAAAAAAATCTTTCTGTTCTAGTTAACGATCCTAATTCCAATCCGTCTTTGCCTTCAGCCTTTAAGGAAATTATGTTTTAGTTCTCGTTTCTTTAATAGATGGAGCCAGTAGCTTAACTCCTGACGAGCTATTCTTATCTTATCTAATCACTGTATGTTATCTCGTTCATTTCTGCTTTGACAGCTGAGTATGATGGGTCAGTAAAACCATCAAAACTAGTCTTGTAAAAATTTGAAAATATAACGGTGATTTTTATTGTTTAACTTCTAGATTAGTACTTGTTCGTCGTGTTATTCTATCTTGATCACCGGAATTTATTTTTTGTCTAAATTAAATGACCCCCTTAGTGGATTATAAGCTAAATATTTCACAAGATGTTTGAAAAGCAACTACTCTAATAAAAAAGGAACCTAAAAATTTGATTTATCTCAAGGAAACTTGTTTTCGAATATTAAAATCAATTTCTGAGGAAGTAGTACAAGCGGAAATAAGCAGAGCTAGATCATATTTTCGTAAGCTAAGCTAAGCCAAACTACGCAGAAACATAAATATGCACGTCAAATAAGAAATAGTCGCATAATATTCTATTGTAAGACTTAGTTTTATACGAATTATACAGTTAACCTTAAAAAATCTTAAATTTATTTCATTCTTATGTGGTATCTCTTCCATAAATTTATGGATTTGTATTTTATTGTTATAAAAATGTTAAAGTATGTAAATATATATACATACTTTCTAGAACTACTTGTTCTAGTACTACTTACTAAAATTATATATATATATGACAAAAAGAGTTTTAAAATATTAAATTTTTTTATCATTTTAATACTGTAACGATATGCAACTCTTTTAAAACATGTCCCGGATACGACTGTGAAAATTTGAGCACATAAATTAAAACTTACCTAAAGATGTTATTTAATTAGTTTTTTTATATTGCACATTTATATTGCTGACAAATTCCTTTTCAACCTGTCTTATGAAGATTTGGCCAGAATTTCCTCATTCACGCTTTTATTATTTCTTTCGATTGTTTTTTGAATAGTCAGAAATAAATTCCATTGAAATAATTCAAGTTTTTTCAATCCTTTTTTTTACTAGAATTCTAACAGTTCATAAAGCCTCAAAACTTTTAATACCTCTAGCCTGGAATAAATTTGGTGTAATATAAGATCAACTTTATGGCTATTCAAATATTTGTTAATAAATAAATAAATATTTGTTAAGCTCATTCACACGATGCTTGTAGCTAAATGCAGTTTTTTAATGCATTAATTAAAAACTAGAGCTATTTTCAGTTTCCTAAAAAGAGAAATTTAGAAACATTGTCTTTTTTAATCTGCGTGACATACCATTATTTTTCTTGTCAAATTTCCGTTAAGCTTTATTCTGAGCTTGTAGAGACATTAGGCTATTTGGAAGTAGGAACACACGAAAAATGAGCAAAGCCTCGCTGAGACCCGAACTCTGGACCTCTCGAATACGCGCCGAGTGTGCTACTGGTACACCATGAAGGACTGTAGAAAGGAGGGAGAAAATACCTTATAAGTTTCTTGTTTGCTTAGGTGGGTCAGGCTGTGCCCAATTCTGGTACCTTATAAGCTTAGGAATAAGTAAACGAATGTTGAATGATTATAGTTAATATTAACACTAAGATTAAAATCAAACACGACGTATGTATGATTCATCCTCCAAGATGAATTTCAGCCCACTTCTAGATAGCTTATAAATGCTAGTTTGAGTTTTTCGGATAAAATTTCTTGACCTTGAAATCCTCTTTACGGTATTAGATTTTAATCAAAGACCTTCCTTAATTTGACGAAAACTTTGTACATAACCTACTACTTCAAAGCTAAAACCTGGTACCGTATACGTTCCGTGTGGTAGCCTTGTCTTAATGTTCTTGGGAATGAACGTAGCATCCAGAAGGTTTAAAAGAAACATTTTCATTTCTTTCTTCAGTTACAGAGCTCGTGTGACAATACAGCAAGTTGCCGAAATTACCACTTCTTGCGGAATTAACAAAATATAAAAATGAAGCTAAACAATTAAAATGTAAATTCACTTGGCAAATTATATCTGTAAATTTTGGCTCAAACCCTTTAACGGTAAGCGTAAACACGTCTAGTAAAGTCTAGAGTCGATTCAGGTAAAGCTAGAAGCGGGCCGAAAATAGTTCATATATGTTAACTAATTTACATCCTAGTAGGAACCGACGAAAGTAGAACTAACAGTAAAGATAAAAATAATAAGATAAATGGGTTAATAACCACATTAAGATGTTTTTAAAAATAACTTTTTATTCAAAGGTAAAAAAATACTTATAAATTTAAAAGATAAAGACTTGAACTTTTATAATGAATTTAAATAAATAGCATTCGTTATTCGTTATTCGTTGTTAAGGCGGCTAAGTATTCGTGATATAAAATGTAGATGAATTCTGTAAATGGAATTATTTAATTTCTTCTTGCAGTTAAATTATATGATAAATTATTATGCTTCTTTTTTTAAGTTTCATTAATTATCTTCTAAATTTAAATAAAGCTTACTTTTTAAAAACCTCGTTTTAATATTTTTTATATTTATCATTTTAGAGCCAATAACGATATCAACTAAAGTTTTCAATTATGAAATTGTTCTTCAAAAATGACAAATAATTTTTTTTAAGTCTGTTACTTCAAATAATCTAAAAAATATAAGTGTAGAGTCAATAGGCTTCTTTTTAGGGGGGGGGGAGTAAGAGATGTGAAAAATTCGCAAAGCCCTCCCCGGGACTCTAATCTAAACCTCTCAAATACGCTCCGAGAGTGCTCTCGATTACACCACGAAGTCAGTAAGAAAATACATTGACTACTCCCCTTTCAAAGGGCGACGGGAAATTAAAAAACCCAGTTGCCAAATCCTGGTGGTGACATATAATAGTCCACCACCTTTTATTTGAAATGCTACTCTTAGAGTTATTTAGAATTTTCTTCGAAATCCTGGTGGTGACAAATTATAGTCCACCACCTTTTATTTTAAATGCTACTCTTAGAGTTATTTAGAATTTTCTTCGAAATCCTGGTGGTGACAAATTATAGGCCACCACGTTTTTGTTGAAATGCTACTCTTAGAGTTATTTAGAATTTTCTTCGAAGTCAGGAAACTGAAGAAATCCACTGTCCTCTCGCCATGATTCGAAGTCTGGACCTCCCGAATGCTCGTGAGCCTGCTTCCAGTTACACCACGAAGGCGTGCGGAAAGAGGGAGAAAATACCTTACAAATCTGTGAAACGAAAAAATTTTAATTGACTTAAATAAAATAATAAAATATTTAAATAGATTTCTTTAGAAATAAATTTTAAATTATGCTTTTTTTTCTCTTCGATTAATGAAATGATACCATTCTATACAACACCTATCTATAAAGCAGAGTTAAAAAAGTAGAATATCTTTGCAAGAAACTAATTGTAGCAAGGGAAGTGATGCAATGACTTCACAACCTTGAACAATGTTTCGAAGGGACGGCAAAGACCGAAACCTTCTCCTCTGTTTCACAAAAAAGGTATATTTTTTTTAAATGTAGAACATCATCCAGTTAATATCTTTTTATCATTCTTATTTTAACAAAGGGAAAAGAGTTTGTTTTATAATATGCGAAATGTTCAAAATTTTGTAGCTGATAATTTTCAGCTGCGGAAACTTTAATATCATCAAATGGTCCAAAAAAATCCAGCGATTTTTAGAAATTCGGCAAGCCCTCATAAATGACTCTAAAATTTTGATACAAGTTTCATTCAAAATATTTCCTTTGCTCTAGCCGATGATGCAAACAGTCAAATTTTGAGATTTTTAGTTTGTTCGTTATACGAAGATATGTGTAAAATATCGTTTAAACATTAAATTAAAAGCATTTAAATCTTATTCGGAAACAATTGCTTCACCACGTTGCCTTCTCATCCACAAAAAGTTGTGAGCAGATGTTGAGCTCGATCGCTTTCAGGAAGTAAGCCAAAAATCGATGACAAACTTTTATCCATGCACCAAGCACGACGAATGAACTAAATAGTGAACATGGCAAATTCTAAAACTTGATTTTTAGTTCTTCAATTTTCAAAACTCCTCACTAAAAAAATATCCGATTTCTCAATTAATTTAAATCATTTTCATTACTTATATGCTTCATGATTTATTATTTATAAAATTTAAATTAATATCAACATTCCATGGTCTTCATACTGTTTTAAAATTTAATAAATTATCGATTTTAATATTTTACTGCATCTGTAAACATATCCAGCATTTAGCTGAAATTTCTGTTATTTTAAATGAAATGAATCGTTCTCGTCATGTCCACTTGAAACAATTGCATATTTACCTTTATTAATTTATATTTATCTTTTTTGACCACATAGTTGTCTCATTCGAATCGAGATGCATTTTACTCGTATCGTTAAATATCCATTAGACAGAATACTGTAAACAGAAGCATTGAGCTTCAGCTTTGATACGAAAAATAATGCTATCATTTAAATGCATGCTGTATTTTATATTCAAGCAAGCATTTGTTTGTCGAATAAGAGATAGGAACAGAATTAAAATAATAGAATATGAGACAGAAGCAGGAAAACGAAGATGGGCAGAAAAATATAAATAGTAACTAGAGGAAAATATTTGCGTTTCATTTTCCCTCCGTCGACTATTTTCCTTGCTGAGGATTATAACTCTTCTCTGCAGACAGAGGATTTTGGAGTCTCGAAATGAAATTCTTAGATTCTGATCAATAACTTGTGCTAGTTATTTATTTTGGTGTCTAATACGATGATGGATTGATTTCTTTTCCCACAGCGCTTCATCTTTTTGACAAGCGAAAGCCAAATAGAAGAAGCAAACTTATTATTTTCTGCTTTTCTGCATTCATCTCAACTAAGGACTGCACTTTACTTTCAAAATGTATTTTTGGACCTATGCCTGCGGTGATTTGGAGAGAAAGCTCTGAATAAGACATAGATGTTCACTTTTGGGGTCTACGTAAAGTAAGAGTACATAAAATGTATCGTTTTAAAATCAGCTACGGCCTGTTGGTAGTAGAAAATCACATGTCAATCCTTGAACCATTTCGATCTATAATAAGATGGAGTTGGGTAGATGCCTATCTATCACTCCTAACATCTCTGACAAATGGCGATGTGTCCTATTTTCATATCGATGATTTATGGGCAGCTATAAACTCCTCAACAAATTGTCATATATTTGAGGAAATGACCATAAACTGGATTTCATTTTGAACAATATTTATAATTTCTCTTTCTTAAAAGGTTTAAACTATTTTCACGAAAATGCAGTTTTAAAATAGTAAAAATCACAAATCGTTAATAATCACAAAATGAAATCTTCTCTAATATTACTCGTGTCTAATAATCACTATCAACATAAAAGTTTTAAAGAGTGATTTCCCTTTTATCTTTTTTTTTCTATCATAATTAGCCCTCAGAAGACGAGACATATTAGATAGGTTTCTAGATTAAGGCGTTTTTATTCGTGTGACACCTTTAAGCAAAAATATACAGAATATAAACTTTTATCCGTGCACTGAAAGAAGTATGGTTATGAAGTGTTAGCCTATTAAAGCTTAAAAACTTGTTTTGTAATTTAAGGGCCGTATGTGGCTGATTGAAAAAGGGCTGAACAGTGACAGTTTAACCCTGATTCGAGTCCTGGCGAATGGACTAAATGTGTGGGCTATTTTTGCAGCTTTTCCGTATGTGACATAAATGCTAATTTCCCTTAGAAAGTCCTCCATGAAGGCATTTTCCCTTGGAAGACACCCTCATGTAAAGGGACTTAATTAAGTCAAACAAGTTCTATAATTTGTTAATTGGTTTAAAATATTATCAAAATTTCATGGCATAAACAACCACCTTGACGGAGGTAAAACACAAGAAAAAATTTCCATTTTAGGTCACAGAAATGCGAAATACTTAACAGAAAAGTTTTCAGTTTAAGCAGTTATGGAAATTTAAATATGAAACTATTAGTTGCATGTTGTTCATTTAAATTTGCAGAATTATTAAAGCAGATTGTAAACACTTTAATTCCAAAAACCTCTATTGAATTGTAGATAACCACAAAATATTTAAGCTTCGTTCTTTTTTATTATAATGGTCACTAGCCTCAAGCGATATTAGTTCAAATCCTACATTATTTCGCCCTCTTCTGAATGTAAGCCTGGCTCTATTATAAATTTTTAAAAAATATTTAACTGAGCTTTTTTTCTTTAAGCATTCCTAAATAAACTGTAGTTAATTATTTATAAACTTATCTTTTCAATTTGAGACTGAGGCGTTTTGAATAGGAAACTGCACTGCAAATGTAGTAGTTTCAAATATAAGTTTGATATCAGGTCCCAATTTATTGATCACCGCTGTAAAATGTTTCAGTGAGCATGTAAGTTTATGTTTATAATTTTTGTGACGAAAAAATTTAAAATTTCTTGTCTCAACACGTAACGACTACTCACCTAAATTACATCCAGTACTTCCATCCATAAAATTACATTTACGCCGAAGTTACATCCACATACCTTCCGCGATATCGCCTGTGGCATTGCTAAATAATAATACAAGCTAAAACTTGAAAGTAAAATGTATCATAAACTTTATCAGTCGCAACTGATGGGTATTATGAAACTAAAAGTACAACAAACTAAAATTGTGATTTCTCACTTAACTTTAAAACAATAGCCTTTTTTTGCCAACGTTACAATATGATTACTATAGTATCCTAGCTGAAATCTACGATGCTTTGAAAGTCGAATTCAAAAGCTAACTATCTTAACACTTGCAGAGCTCACGCAAATGTTCTCGCAACTCATAATAATTCTGCAGGTGACTTCCATATGCAAGGCGGTATTATCACGGAACAAGCCCCATTAGGTCGATGGTAATGATTATATCCTACTTTAAAATGGCCGCTCTGTAGAAGAGATAGGAAAGTCATCTGCCAAAGCTGAGCCCAGGCTCGAATTCTGGAGAAGTCATGAATATTTGTAAGTGTATAGTGTGTTTGCGGCATGGAGGGACACTCAAAATACTTTCTAGCCGAAAGTTTTTTCACGACATTCATAATATGGAAAGCGGGAGGGGTAGAAGACCTACGAATCCAGCTTCTGAGTATTCTCAAAATTAGGCAAAACTTCCCTTTCTCGAGGTGTAACTCGGTCATTCCCTATGTTGCATGTAAGCAACTTTCACAATAACGACACGGCTGAATGATAATGGACTCCACTATTCTCGATGAATATTTAACTACCAAAGTATCTGTCAGTCGGTAAAAAAATGGAAGAAAATGCTTTTAAATTATGATGCTTGGCCTTACAATTTGCATGAACCTCTAGTCTGAGTGAGAATGATGACAAGCCAAGAAGCATAAGATAGAAATTAACTGAAAAGCAGATCTTAGAAAAACTTAAAACATAACTGCCACATGCTTATGAAATATTCGTGCGTACATTGGGAAGCGTTGGAAACTGCTACTGAATTTAATCTTTCTTGGGTCTCAAAGGAATTCTTTTTTCACTAACGTTAACCATTTTCCTTATTATAATTTACCAGTTTCAGTATTTTAACAGACAATATATGAAGCCCTAAGTAATCTCAATCAAACTTAACAGGTCATTGCATATACAAAGTTTTGAGAAATGTCGCTAACAAACTATGAATTTAATTTAAAAAATATAGCAGTGGTAACCCAAAGGACAAACTCAAGATCGTAAACGGGATATATCATTACCGCAAACCAATATTTGTCAATAAAAGCTCGTCGAAATCGTTGACAAAATGTCATGTAATTGCAGAGGCCATTCTGTTTGGAATATGTAAGTTTATAGTGCTGCAGACACTATATGGTGTCTACCTTATAGTGCACTCGTTGTCCTCTCTATGAAGCACTGGACTATTGGTGACCACTGAATTTACCAATGATAAGGAACCGTCGATAAGGATTTCGAAAGTTCGTAGGTTTGAATCACAAGGTTTTGGATGCTGAGAAATGATGTTTTGTCTATCCACAGATCACGAATAATCGATGAGTTTTCATCTGGTATGAGGCAGCTACGTAAATAACCTTTATGTACATATTTTGATGGAGAAAAATATGGGTTGGATGAGGTATGTTGTTGTTGTTAATGCTCACTTGTCTGACGTATAGTCAGCCCAAGTCCACGAAATTCCTCGTGGCAAGTAGCGCAAGGTTACGCCTGTCGTTGGCAACAGCCTTGAGCACCTTACGGGCGACATTGCGATTTGGCTCAGTTCTGCCCCCAATTTTGATGGAGGGGGACGGGTCCGAGGGTCTCTCACCCCTCTCTCCTTCCGCTAAACCACACGAGAGGACTTTCGGTTTGCCGCATATTTAAAGTGCCGCCATGCCGCACCGACACTATACATTTACAAACATCCATGCCTTCTCCGGGATTTGAACCCAGGCCCTTCGGCACGGGAGTCAGCTACTCTAACCACTATACCTTTTGGGAGGCTGGATGACGTATTAGTAGTCGTAAAGGCTACTTAATCAGAAGTATTTCATTGAGGGCAATAAGGTTTCGAGCATAATTATATTGGAACATTTTAATAACTTTCATTATTGCAGTTAGACATTTTTCCACTGTCATGGAAGACAAACGCATCCAAAGCGTGCGCAAGTTATCACAAAATAAGCTGGAAAACGTGACTGAGCAGCAACTTGAGAGCCAGGTGTAATCTGCATTAAACTTCGGCTGGTTGTGCTTTGGGCATGTTAACTGTTGACTTCAAACCATCTCTATAGGTTTCGATAATAAATGTTCACAGGAATATCCTTTTTACGTACCCGTAAAGGCTTTTGCCTCGTTATTATTTTGATATTATGAACTTTTGATCTGCTCTTCTAATGTAAACAAATGCGCATAAGTTTAAATACATGCCTAATTATTATAATATCTTTTTTTCTCGCATTTCATGCCACACTTTCATGCTTGTAATTTTCTTGGAGAAAATTCATTACTCGTACATCCGTTTTTATATCGTGAAGCATCACCCCCTTATTATATTTCCTAAGATATTAATCCTAAATAAAATTTATTTATGAAACCTAATGCTTTTTTGTCGGGAAAATATTTTGCATTTTCAACAAAATTTAGCGATACCTCACTTATCGTTTATAGGTTAATCAGGCTCATACGTTTTTCACCCTGTAATCTGCGCCCTGTAATTGCATCCAGAGATTAATTAAAACATAAAGCTGTTTTTTCACCTAGGAGAATTTTTAGCATCGACCCTTGAGCACTTTTGCAACTCCGTATGACATGCCCCTCAAAATAGCAAAACTAGCAGTTTCATCCGAAACACTAATTACTCTAGTTCTTGAATTTTTCGTCACTTTGTGCTGTCTTATAATTTCTTATAGTTTCCTCTCGATCATTTTGTACTTTTTATTCTTTTAAACCTTAGCTAAATTTCAAGATCATAGAGAACTAACTAAAAAATACATAGTTATCATATTTTCTTAAATAAAAGTACTTTAAACGTCTTCTTCATCGCTACAAAAATGCATTCGGCTCGTCAACAGCATAGCTGCACAACTTGTAACATATCTCTGTAATTATGCTTGAATAGTTGAAACCCTTTTACTTCTGGTTTTTAGAAATGGATCCTTTATTCCAAATTTCGAGTTAAAAACTATCGTTATTTGAATTTGTCTAATAATACTGTTTAAATTTATTATTCATTTTGTAGAGACATTAGGTATTTTTTTTTAAAGCAGGAGAGATGAAAAATGAGCAATGCCCTCACCGAGACTCGAACCATGGACTTCTCGAATACGCGCCGAGCGTGCTAACCACTACATCAAAAAGGCATGCTAAGAAGAAGGGGAAAAATACCTTATATACTCCCCCTTTTTAAAAGCGAGTGGGGATCAGGGGACCCGATCTCAAAATCCTGGGAGTGAAGAATCATCATCCACCACGTTTTAGTTCGGGAGTCACTGTAGAGACATTAGGTAATTTTTTTTAGAGCAGGAGAGAGGAAAAATGAGCAATGCCTTCGCCGGGACTGGAACCACGAACCTCTCGAATACACGCTGAGAGTGCTAATCACTACACAACGAAGGCATGCTGAGAAGGCGAGAGAAATACCTTATAATTTCTTCTGTTCTATTGAGGAAAATTAACATATTTCATTTTCTTTATTTACGTATTTCAATAATATTTCCCAATTATGATTAGAAATTGAAGGAAATTCTTCCCAGATATTTAAAAATAAAAAAAATTCTTGGTTCACTTAAAATATCTTCGCGCTTGATAATGAAGGGAAAATAGCTACATTTGGTTCTGTCTTTCTATGTTTTCTGCACAGAAACTTCAATTATTATTGCTTAGCCACTTTGTTTTTAAGTGTTTTAATCTGGCATTTGCATTTTAAGCAATGGATATAGAAAATGCGGTTGATGTTTTTTAAAATTACCATGAAGCCTTTTTCCTGCAACTAAATCATTTGGAATTGGTGATCTTGATCTGTGTATTGATTATTTAAATACCCTCCACTTTCTATTGCTTTAATAACCACTCGGAACGCAAAATGTATACATATTTGCTTAGTTGATTGTAATAAATACAAAAACGTTGTCTTCCAAAAAAAATGGTGCCTTCAAGAAAGACTTTCTAAGGTAAATTGTCTTGTATTCATAATAAATATGGAAAAAACCACGAAACGCCCATGTAGGCAGCTCATTCATAAGATTCCAATGCAGATCAGATTACCAGGGTTCAAGGTAATCGTATTTGCAATAAAAGGCATTGCTATTGAAGCAGTTATAAAGAAAAAAACAGTAAAAATTATTCAAAATTCGAAAAATGTTTTTAATTTATTATCTGAAATTTGTGTATGACAGAGATGCCTTTTTGATTTCTTATGTTTCGCTAACTTTCAAATTTGTGTGTGAAGAAGATGCGTTCTTCTCTTATCTGGAAATTTATTTATAGTATTCAAATTTTGTTTACAAGTCTAGCTCTACGTTTATATACTTTACTTTTGTACACTTACAGAATTTACTTTCAGTTTATGCATATTTTATATCAGGGATATAAAATAAGTAATGTTATGCAATCTTATTACATGAGGCTTGCAGAACTGTCTTTGTAAGTCTTGAGTAATGCATTGTGAAGCACTTAGAGTGAAATAAGAACAATGTAACAAACCAAAAAAGACAATTTCTTTCAAGGACACTGGTTTGGAATCTCTAATACTTGCAGAAGGGAATTCGAGACCATTCTTTCCATTATAGAGAGGTATGGATAATCTATTAAATTCCACTAATAGAAACTGGTCGTAAATATTTCAATCCAGATGATAATACAGAATAACATAAACTTAGAAAATGAGACGAGAGATAAGTGCATTTTTTATTCAGAAGGCTCAAGATACGGAAATGGATGAAATGTAAATTGTTTTCGATATACCGCGGCGAAAACTCTCGCTGCCTCATGCGCGTTACTAGAATGTCAAGGAGGAGAATGGAATTGTCAGATCCAATTTTGAATGTAAATTGAATGGCTGGAAGATTTTCTGAAGTTTTCTTAGAAAGAATGGAATGAAATGTGTATAAATAATATATGAGAGTTGACATCTGAGGTTCCATCAACAAACGCGCAAACAGCTGACGAAAATAGCAATCGAAATCCTTCTATATTATCTTCCTCCGTCAAATATCAATGAATATTTAGTTATTTTATTTATTATTATTATCTTCTATTTCTTGTAAACACAAACCAAAATTAGAAATTTATAAGATATAAATCTTGTGTAAATTTCTAGTTCTGTATTTGATGCATCCCTTTCAAAATCTCGAATTCATGCGTTATACCTTCCGTATTTTGTTTTCATGTATCCTTGGGATTATGTATGGTCATTTTAATTTAAAAGTTGACGATTTTAATATTTTAACGTAGCTTTTCTTAAATTTCAGTGCAAGGTAAGCTATTTATGCCATTATGTCATTTGTGAAACTAAATAATTTTGGCATTTGTACGAAAGAGCACACTAAAATAATTATTTTTTAAATAATTATATTATACTTTACATTATATATTTTAGGGTTTTCAAAATGTTCTCCCTGAGTATTCATATAATTTTTCCAACTTTGTGCCTACTGCATTAAACAAAGAAACACTTGACACACAATGTTATTCAAGGCACGTAAAGTAGTTCCTTGCATCTCATATATATCACAGTGCTACGTTTGTTATCCACTAAATTGCTTTTGAGGGCTTTCTTTATCCACGGAAATAGAAAAAACGTCGTACTGAATACGAAGATTTAGTGAATATTGTGAGTTAGAGTTCCGACAGTTCTTGGAGAAGGATAACATACAAGCATTATGTTCTTCTTCCTCAAGAACTGTCGGACAGAGAATATTTCTTCAGGAATTCGATGAATGGTCTTTCAACGTCTTCATTAGTAGCCTATCGCATTTTTTCAGTATTTTCTCATTTCTGTTCAACACATTTCCAAATCGCAGGATTCTTCATTTGACATGCTGCAATTTTTTAATCTGAAAAACAGCTTCTGTCCTTGTGATTTCCTGTAGCATAATTTTTAAAAGGTTTGGCTAAGCTTAACAACGGTCGCAGGTACATCTTTTTTCAACTATACTCCACATGACTTCCTTGTCCGAGATTTTAAATTATACGCATTTTTCCCGCATTCATCTTAACTTATTCCCTCGAATTTCATTAGAGATATATTTCTCATTCAATTAATTCAATTCTCACTTCGCGGCAAGGCAAAATTGCATAAAAACTCGAAAGATTTTCAATAAAAATTGAAAGCTCCAAAAAACATAAAACACCAAGTACAGTTAAAACAATTAAAAAAATAATTTTACGAGATACATTCATACTTACGTACGTTTCGTGGCGTCTGTACGTAAGTGCCACGAAAAATTCTCTTCTGAATCCATTTTAAATCAGATTTACAATTCGTTTGTGGAAAAGGGTCCTTTATTCTGTCCTTACGTACAGATATCACGCAAAAACATCGTTAAATTGCATTCGATAGCGGTAAAAATGGATATTTTCATTGAAATATGGTACTCGGAATTTTTCCTGATTACAATACTTCCTTTACTTCATACAAAAAAGTAAAAAACGAATACTGATACACTTTGTTCTTTGTGGTCTCACACCACAAACAAAGGGCGTTGTCAATTGGTACACACCCAATTCAATACTGAGAATGAATCCTTCTACCGATATCGAGGTCACATGGCACACAGGAGTGGGAAGTCCTAAGCTGTGGATTATAAAATACTCGCTTGCAGTGCTGTCATTCCAATTATTATTGAATAACACGCAACATAAAATATTTCATTGGGCCAATTAGAGGAACATTTGCCACCTTGATTGGTAGAATAGCCAGAGCTCCTGGTTACAATATTGTTCGTTGAGTTCGGGTTCGAATTTCGGAGAAGGCATGGATGTTTATTTATAAGAGCATAGTTTTTATGTGGCATGCGTGCATACAAAGTACACTGCAGGTCTAAAGTCTTCTTGTGTAGTTTGGGAGTAAAAGGGGGGACTATTTCCCCCCAGGTGCTTTCCATCAAGTTTGTTACGGAGCTGAGTAAAATCATTTTGTCACCTGTATGGTGCCTAAGGACCATGCCAAAGGCAGACACAGTGTAATAAGCTACAACAATACCAAGGAAACATGTAACACATTTTAAAACGAATTTGTTGCATCATAATAAATGTTTCCAATGCAACCCGTGTTTCTCAAAATTGGACATTATGAGTCACATGCGTATTATTAAGATTCATTGTGATTTACAAGCATTAAGCTATTCAACACATAAGGGAGGTAGATAATGAGACAATGGAATGACAATAAATAAACATATACATTTATTAACAATTAATTAGTAGTTTCAAACAAGTTTGTGACTGGATGCATGTCAGTTTTTGTATTTGTTCCCATGTAAGACAGGAGTACGAGCCAGTTTCGTTAGAAAGCCTATCACGAAGGGAACCCTTTTCTTAGGCTGACAGCCTTCGCCTGCTTTGCTATAATCAAACAATCTAACCTAACTTGATAATGTGAGAAATGTTTCATATTCAGCCATATGTTAGTAACCCGAGAAATAGATTGGTTAAGAGAAAGCTTTGATGTGGTGGTGGTAGTGGTAGTGTGACTTATCTCACTTGCCTGACAGTATCATCTGCACAAGCCCACTAAATTCATCTTGGCAAAGAGTGCAAGATTGCGCCTGTCTTTGGTAAGATCCTTTAGCACCATACAGACGACAGTACAACTTTGCTCAGTTCCGCCCCGAGTTTTAATGGAGAGCACTCCGGGGGGCACGGATCCGAGGGTTTCCCAACTCTCTTCCCCTGCCATCAATCTCTTGAGAGGACTTTTGTCTCGCCGCATATTTAGAATGCGTTATGGCGCACAGACACTACACATTTACAAACGTCCATGCCTTCTCCGGGATTCGAATCCCGGCCCTTCGGTACGGATGAAGCTTTGGTCCACCCAATCGGCTTTTTTCTCTTCCGTTTACTGAAATGACTCAATTACGGCGTTTGATTTGGCTCATTATCATGCTAAAAGTTAGCTAGCACATCATCATGTTAAAATGCACGGGAGCATTGTCCAAAAAAAAGGAATGGAATAGCTCCCAACTGCTGATATACGAGGCACGTCCAGAAAGTAAGTTCCGTTTCAATTTATCTCCGCTGCAGCTCTGCGATCGCAGTTCCGCACATGCGCAGTAGACGCTCTGTATCAAGGAGAAGAAACGCGCGCCATTTGGAGATCGCTGTCAGTCACGTACGCTTTGTTGTGCTTGTTTACAATGTCGGTGTTGATTGAAAATCCCGCCGCTTGTGAAATCAGATCTGTGATTCGTTTTCTGAATGCGAGGAAAGTGAAACCTAGTGAAATTTATCGGCAAATTTGCGATGTTTACGGACCAAAAGCGATGAGTGATTCAATGGTGAGAAGATGGGTCCGAAAGTTCAATGACGGACGTAGTGATGCGCACGATGAAGAACGAAGTGGGCGTCCATCTTTGGTTACAGAAGAACTGGTTCACGCGATTGATGACAAGATCCATGAAAACCGAAGGTTTACAATTAGTGCTCTCGCTATGGAATTTCCCCAAATTTCACGATCACTAATGCATGAAATTGTTACCGAAAAACTGAAATTTCGTAAACTTTGCTCACGTTGGGTACCAAAGATTCTTACTGAGCAACACAAAACAAAACGGATGGGTAGTGCACTTCAGTTTTTGACCCGTTATGCTGAAAGCGGTGAAGAATTTCTGACACAGATAGTCACAGGAGATGAAACTTGGGTTTCTTACGACACCCCTGAAAGTAAGCGGCAATCAATGGAATGGAGGCACACTTCATCCCCAGCAAAGGTTAAGCCGAAGCAAATCTTGACACCTCGAAAAATGATGTGCACAGTGTTCTGGGACTGGAAAGGCATCTTACTCATTAATTTCTTACCGCGTGGTCAAACAATCAGAGCAGATGCTTATTGCGAGACACTTCGGAAATTGCGCCGTGCAATTCAGAATAAGCGCCGAGGATTGCTGTCAAAAGGTGTTGTTTTTCTTCACGACAACGCACGACCACACACTGCAAATGTGACGAAAAACCTCCTACAGGGATTTGGCTGGGACGTGTTTGACCATCCTCCGTACAGCCCTGACCTCGCTCCTAGCGACTTTCATCTGTTCTTACATCTTAAGTCTTTCCTTGGCGGTCAACACTTTAACAATGACGACGAGCTGAAAGAAACTGTTTCCAACTGGTTGAAGACACAGGCGGCAAATTTCTATGAAGAAGGTATACAAAAACTTGTGCCACGCTATGACAAATGCCTGCAATATTTCGGCAGTTATGTGGAAAAGTAGTTTAAGAGTTGTTGAATTTTGTGCAATAAATAACTTTTCTGTAGCTGTACACAATTTACTTTTATTACCAAACGGAACTTACTTTCTGGACGTACATTGTAAAATAATTAGCATAGCATAGTGAAGTACTGCTCTGCAGCTCTGTGTATTCATAGTTCTGGGCACAATTAAACCAAGATCCAACCAAGAAAAACAGGATAATTTCATCTCCACCAGATTTCACACCGGGGATCACTTATTCTCTTAAGTAACGACTCTTGACAATCACTATGTTCATATATGTCCTCACAATACGGCTTCTAATTTGACTCACTGGTTTGACGTCACCACATGTCAGAAATATCGATGGTCTAGATCGGCGAATTGTTTCGGCTTCTAAAGTCAGAAGAGAAGTCTTATAACTCTCTCATATTTCATTTCACTCATTTTACTTTGTGACTTACCCTTGCACGCGGTGTCTGCATATTATCAGGAATCTTATGGACGGAATATCCGTATTAGTGGCTCTGATGATCACGCCACACTGAACAACATTCATTTTCAGAGCAGCGGCTGGTACGCATATATACTGCAAGCTCACGGTACTTTTATTGGGTCATAATATGTATTGAAAAATATACAAATGACACTACTTAAGTTCCAGGACGATAGCTCCTGATTAAAGGCAATATAGTGTATTTCTCTTTTGGAGAGAAAAAAATCATAGCTTTCGATCCAAACTTCGCTTATATGCACCATTTTTGAAGTAAATGATATTTATTTATATTAGAAGATAATTAAGGTAAAAATAAATGCGATAACCAAAATTTTCCTGCATAAAACTTAAATGTGCTTTCACATGTGCTCTGTCCAAGATTTCTGCTGAATCTGTGTACATAGCATGATTTTGACTTCATCCTCAGCACTCATTTTATGCAAACTAAACGGACTTTGTTTCACTTCCTTACACCCATCTCCAACTCATACCTTGTCTCCAGGACTCACTTAGGCATTTCTGTCCCTGCATCGATACATGAAGCAACTAACTGAAGATAGCCGGTATACAGCTTGCACTTTTGCAAGCTAGACGCGACGACAACGGCAAACAGAACGGAATGAAACTTAAAAAATAGGTTCCTGCTAAATCCTTATATCGCATTTTAGTTTTCTCTATTATTTAATTAATACTTTAAAGAAATGCAAATTTCAGCTTTCAATCATTTTTCTTTTATAGAAAAGCCCTGTATATTTCAGTGGTATCTGAAACAAACAATTTAATTCAAGAAATAAGTGTACTCTACGTTATTTTAACAGAAGTAAAACCTTTAAATGGATGGAATAAAATGAAAGAATAATAACGAATGAAGCGCCAACTGCTGAATAAAACTTAAAGGATTAAATTTTTACTTTTCAATTAGAAGTATGCTTCTGTCTCATGTATTAAATGGGACATATCGTGCATTTAACACAGTTAAGGCGTTTGAGTACATTATCCTCTATTTACCACAGTTTCATTAAAAAATCATAAATTAGAGTGACTATGAAATCTTTATTTGACGAGATAGAGACTTTTCTTAGCTCAAATAGAACACAAATAATATACAAATCAATGTCAATAGTCTTTACAAACATTTAAATCGAAGTGTTGAAATAAAGAACTTACAGGAGACTCATTTATAAGTTTCAGCTAGCTTCCGGCTTATCTATTAGGCATTATTATTAGGAGTACGAGTTAATTCCATAAAAGAAGGTAACATGCTGAAAAGCAGGAAGGATAAATATGATGTTATCACAAAATTATTTTAAGGCTTCTTCCCATCAGAACACAGGTAGAATCTTCTCTCGTCAATGTATCATTTGTTTTCGACTTTGACGAATTTCATTATGCAAAAGTGACACTAATTTATTCTAACAAAATGTGACCTATTTGTTTAATAAATTTGGGTATTTCTTAAGACCAGTGGGAAGCAACTTCAGGCCAATTTAAATGTGCTTATATGGGGGCCAGTGTTTTATTTAGCCGCAATGTTTAATTTATATTATAGTGTACAGTATTTAGGAAAAAAGTAATTGCAGAAGTTGAAAATTAACATTAATCTTAAGTTCTCTTTGTATATAGTTATCCAGAGAGAATAAGGCGCAAGTAAAAACATAAAAATGAGTACTTAAGAAAATCAAATACTATTCTGAACGCATTTTTCTGTGAAGTAAAATGTCTTTTAATTTTAATGCCTTGAAGGCAATGCAAATTAACAAGAACACTAAGTACACGCATTCAAATCAAGAAGTTCATCAAAGTCATTTTTCAACTACATGTTATCAGGAATTTTACTGTACATTCTACATCTTAAAATGTACGTTTGTACATTGTATATTTATGCATTGCACGGTATTATAAAATCGAAAAACATTTTCATAGGCTAGACCGGACCACCTGTTGACCATCCTTGAGTAAAATCATGGTTTGATATCTAAATCAATAATTCATTAAGTGCAAAATATGATCTAAGAATAATGGATAGGTAATCAAGATTTTACAGATTACCAAAAAATGTGTTAATGTTGCAACTGCAGAAAAACATGTGTTTCTAATCTATGAATTCGTTAAGTATTGAATAATAGCAATACCTCTAAGCAACTCTGGACATAGAATTTCAAGTTGGAAATTCTCTTTTACTCATCGATAATGAGAGAAGGACACCGATATATCTATTTCCGGCTCCCTGAACTCATCTGCAGGAAACTTTAGGATACTTTGAGCACCTCTCATTTGTAGAGGGGACGGGGCTGAAGATAAATTGATCACATTTTCACTGCAATGCCTCAAAACGAAGATTAATCCCCTGTCTGATCCCAACCTGCACCTTAGTCATCTAGAACGTGGGTGGTTTTTCAATTTATTTTCCGTCCAGATGAAGGAAAGGTGAATTTTACGTTTGAGAGAATCAATTGATATCAATATATCGAGAACAGGAAAAAAAAAGTTTTGGGTCATAAAATTGAAGTTGAGAAAGATCAGATATCAAAGAAATCTCATTTTTATTGTTTTTAAAATTTACAGACTTGGTCCATAATTCAACTGTTCTATCTTTAACCATTTTACGTCTTTCAGTTACAGAGCTTATGACGATTGGAACCGTTCTTTCCATGCATTTCAACATGTTTTCAGAAACGCTCAGCAATTTTTTTTGTTAATGGCCAGGCGTTTTATTTAATAGCCATTAGACCTTGCGCCACTACAAAGGCCGGAGGTGGTAGCCATTTTATTATGGAAACATCTAATACGCGACCACCGTTGCCTGCTAGACATGGATAGTTACAGCCATGACTTCTCTGGAATTCGAACCCGGGCACTTTGCTACAGTAGTCAGGATCACTAACCACTCTACCGGCTACCGGCAGCGCATTTCTATGATCACATTTTACTCAGTAATGTAAAGATTCAACACAAATGTAGAACACAAATTGGCAACTTTACATTAAGTCTGAGTGCTGGTAAGAGTCAAAAACAAACAACAAGACAAAGGAAAAATCCTAATTTTTTTCGAATCTCAGTCTTAAAATATTTTGACATCTCCCGAATTTTTCAGATAAGAATAATAAAAAGGAAAAAAAGAGAAAAGGGGTTACTTAATATCGAAAACTTTTAATTAAAACAGAATTTGAGATTTTGATGAAAAGCAAATTAACAATATGGATTTTGAAAATATGCTTATATTTCATGTAATGAAAATTTAGCACATGAAAGACATAAATAAAATTCTTGAATCTTGAGTATCACTTGTTTAATATAATTTGATAAAATAAATGTTTGAATAACAATTCTCATTTCAGTTACCAATTCAAAACTTCACAGAACAGCTCAAATGGTACACGAATGGAACCATACGCGTGACGTAGCATTTATACAGATTGTTCAAGAATAAACTGTGGAATACATGTGGTCTTTGTATAGTAAGTATTATGTTAAATGAATTGAAAATGATTTCATTTAATTCAACCTTTGAAACAGAACACCAATACAAATAACATTTAGTCCAAAAGGGCTTTGTCCCTGAAGGACTTTTGTTTTCGTTTCGGCATTTTGGGTCGAAAACATTAATTGTCAGTTCAAACTGTTGCCACCAAATATTGCAGCCCTGTATTATATTTAAAGAAATTAAATAATGAAGAATTTGCATAAATGTAATATATATGTTTCTTGCATTGTGATAAAACAACGATACCTAAAGCAATCAAATTTTGAATAGCATAATTCTCCACTGAATATGTACATTTGGAAGCCCTAATTTGGAATTTTTAATGTTTTATTATCGATTTCATATTTTGTAAAACTTTAAGGAATTTTTTATTAACAAACTCAAGGATTTCAAAGCGAGCAATGGTAACGTTGCCCAGAAAAAAACATTTTTATCTCCAACGCATGAGACTTTGCATCGGAAATTCTAACGATATGCTCAATTTAAAATTATTTTGTGATATTGCTGTTGAACTGAATTTTATGGTTTAAGTGCGAAGAACATGATATTTAATAAATAAAGGTACTCACAAAATGTTCAAAAACGCCCCATCGGACATAATTTAAAATCTGAAACATTTTAGATTTTCTTTTTTTATACCTTTTTTTGTTTTGTTTTTTCATTTCATTTGTATTTATTATTACGGCCCAGAGGTATTCACTTTTAGTGCATACTCTGGCAAAAATATCTGATGTAACGCTTCACACTGCTCCCATGATTCAAATTTTTCTTTTAGTGGCCAAGATCCGTTTCTTCTAGGGTTGCACTATTCGGTCGCGAACTAATTCAAAGAACCAATTCACATTACTGAGGGAATGAATGCAGTTCCGTCAAAAAATATGGGGAGTGGAACTCTTTTAGACTTCACTTGTTGTTGAGAGCTCTTGTTGGAAGAGTTCTAGGAAAGTTCAGTTCACATTTTAGGGAAGAAAAGAATGTTTGTCTTTCGATGTTATATGCACGTTTAATTTTTATTATTCCCTACTTTAAAAAAATTCTAGAATTTTGTTGTTAATTCTTTCTAGAAAGGAGATTTTTTGGTATTTTCAAAACTACATTTGAAAAAAATCAGTCCTCAGATGTTTGATTGA
>KK117671.1:149091-199593 GCA_000611955.2 Stegodyphus mimosarum
GGAAAATAAAAAGGAATTTTAATTACAGTTCTAAATAAATAGCCAAATAAATGTGAAATTCGTAACAATATTCTCTAAAACTTTAACGAATTTTTCATCAACAAACTCAAAGATTTCAAAGCCAGCAATACCAACGTTGTACAGAAAAACATTTTTATCTCCAGCGCGTGAGAGCGTGTATCGAAATTTCTAAAGATATGCAGAATTTAAAATTATTTTGCGATATTGCTCTTGAAATCAATTTTATGATTTAAGTGCGAAAAACATGGTATTTAACAAATAAAGGTAACACACAAAATGTTAAATAAACGTCCCTTTGGACGTAATTTAAAATCTGAAACATTTCAGATTTTTTTTTTATTTTTAAATAACCAGTTTAATTTAATTTGAAGCTCCTTTCCTATAAGCCTTCATTCCCCTAATTGTCAAGCCAGAATATATAAATTTGGTAGCGCACGTGAAGTAACGCAAATTCTACCAGTGGGAGAAAAGGTTTAAGTATGAAGTTCTAGACTGGAGAGTTAGAGAGAATCGGCAAACTCTGTGCTTGTTGTAGCGTGAGCTTCGGCCTACCATTTATGGCTGGTTTAACGTGGTGTAACAGCTGTTACTTTGCTGCCACTAAATCTTCAACGCTCTGTTAGAGAACAGGATATTCTGAGCCCTGTAGCGTAATATTACCACTCGCTAATAGCTTCAAATTTTGAGTTTAGTTCTTACTGTTCAGTTACCGCCCAAGAAGAGGTGTAGTTTGTTAGCGTCGAGTTGACGCATTGTAAATAATTAAAGAGTGTAATAAAGGGTAATTTTAACCCTTCTTCTGTGCAGTCACTACTCTCCAGTTTTCACACAAAGTAGTCCTTACGCAGTGAATACAATAAAAGTCCGAAGATCCCTCCGAAGTTATAAATCCATCCGAATAGCTATTCCTGGGTTTTAAAAACCAAGCAGAAATTTTCAAAAACTTTTTTTTTAATATATATTTTTGGTTTCACCCTATTTTGTCTATTAAATAAGCAAAAATAATAAGGAAAAGAAATTATTATCTCTAAACGCAGGACAATTATTCCTTCTAATTCGTCTAACAAGAAGGACATGGTTCTTTCTCTCCCTCCAACCAAATCTACTGCTATTTCGGCTAGAGAAAGATTATATCCAAATCGGTTAAATTTCTCTTGATTTTAAAATCCGATTTCATGAACACTTAAAATAATTCATTTGTTTGTAAAGTGTGTAAATTTTCATTATGTTAATCTAACCAGCTGTTATGGTGTAGATCTTTACTGTCACTTCGCAATTTTGTTTCCCTACCAGAATGCAAATCAGGTTTGAGGGTATTTAAGACGAAGTTTTTAGATTGCAAGACACAGCGTGTTTCTGCTTCTTCAGACCACGTTACTAGGTTTCGCTAGTTTTGATAAGATTACAATTCTTCGGCTTCGCATTATACCTGCCGACATTTAAATTGTTACGCTAGTGAGAATTTTTGAGCCAACTTCGCTTAAATCAATTTATGTATTCTTTGGCTTCTAAGTTTTAAATTTAAAATTTAGTGTGACTGTCGCAATCTGACGCAGGTATATTACTCTTAGTATTCAATAAACACTTACGGGGTTTTCATCTTTAAATTGAGTAGCAATCCATATATTTTTTAGATTTTCATGACTCTATTTTAAGACTAATTAAGAAGCAAAATATGTACATTGCAATCTATCGCAGATATATTACTCTTGCTGTTTAATAAACACTCCCCATTTGCTGAGTTAACATTTTGAAGAAAACTGGTCGTTTGCAGTTTACCATTTCCTAGAATGGTGGACATCTGGAAATACTTACCAGTTATACTTAAACACCCCCAATGAATTATTTCTTTCAAATGATTTAACGATATTTTTACATCACAATTCAGGGGATAAGGAAACAGGCAATACAGCTGTTCATTTTAATGAGGATTTCGAAATATTTCGAGTGTATAGATTTCTCGAAAGTCTATTTTAGCAACGGCAGATTCTCGTTAAAAATCTCAAAGCAATTTTATACACTACTGTTATTCCCTGCTCTTGCTTTGCTGAATTTCTTTGGGAATGATATTGCAATTGACTGTTTGCCAATCTTAGTACAATTTGAAGAAGACAGCTTTTTTATGTATATCATTCTCTTGATCTTTCTTTTCTTTTCTTAGTTTCTGAGTAGTATTATGAAATCTAAAGAATTTAAGAGTTTCAAATAACTTGAAAGATACTTTTCAAATAAATAGATTTTGTTAACGGATATTCAAGAAAAAATAGTTTTTATTGCCATGCATCATTTAACTGCTTTTGTATAGGTTACGTCAAAATAGATGCATTAGAATTATTCTTTCAAATTTTTAAATACAAAATATAAAAGTGTATATATTTTACTGGTAGAAGAAATTCATTTATTTTATAGTACAACATATTTAATGTCAGAATCATTAAATTAAACCGCCCTACAAAATTGCATATTTCAAATATGCGAATAAAATCGCGGAAAGTTATCTTAGAATAAAAATTTTTTCCACAAAATCCCTTTCAATAATTTGTCTCACCAGCGGCCGAGCGTTAAAGTCGCTTAACACTGGTATTTCCGACCTGGGCTCGATTCCAGGCGAACGGGCTGGCTGCATGGATGTGTTCGTGGTCTTATCGACGTGTAACATGTATACGAACTAGTTTTCCTTAGACAGTAATCCACTAAGGCATCCCTTCCCTAAGGCAGATGGCCCTTGTTTTTTTTGCCATAATTAAATAAAGCCAAATCTTTCTGTAGTTTGTTTATACTTACAGAACATGAAAATCTGACACGAAATAAAAATATCCATTCTTTTTTTGAACCTGGGTGATATCGTTATATTTATTTTTATTGCGTGTTCTGAAAAGGAAATATATACTGGGACTTGGCCGTATTTCATTATGATTACCTATTAAACAGAAGCCTGCAGTTTTTTAAGCTAAACTAGATAAAGGTATCGAAATAAGTAACACTATACTTTTTTAAAATATTCCATATTTATTCTGATTACACTAGTAAATAGTAGTATAATGAAGATAGTATAATGAAGTATAATGTATAATGAAGATAGTTGCTAAATTTAAAGCCATTTTGATCTTATTATCCAATCGGCGGATTTTCTTCCCTGTTACTCTAAAAATGACGACGCATAAAATTTAAAGCCCACGTGTTTTTTCCCTCTTTTTTTCTTTACATATCTGTAATTGCTCTTCGTCAAACTGCTCTCCTACGCTATTGATAAATACGTTTAAAAAATACACGCTTTTATTAAAACTAAATTAAGATAACGTATTTATTTTAGCGCCAATTTTAGACGGCATCAAATGTTATCAAATACGTATGTTAAGAAGCCGCTTCTCATGGAAATAGGTATAAGAGAAAAGATGTTCAAGAATTTCCTGATACGTTGAAATATCACTATTCGTTCTCCGTTTGTTTATTCAAATAAAGAAAATGGAAGGGTTCTAAACAAGATGGCAAAACACATAAATATTCTGGAAAATTTGCCTGTTGAAGATTATGTTCCAAATAATAAAAGTATTTAATAAGTACAGGATTCATCCTTCCATAATTCATTTGCAAATTTGCTAAATGCAACTGTTGCAACTGATACATTCGAAGAAGATACAGAGGACGTACAACTATGTTTACTCCTAATATGAAATAAACAATAAAATATATGTATGCATATATGCTCCTCGCATTGTGGAAAAACGGCAACACTTAAAGCTACTCAGTTTTAAACACATCTAATCGTTCCACCGAATATGTGCACCTCGAAGCCGAATTTTTTATTTTTTTCATTTATTTTTTTGCATGTTTTATGCGAACTAAAATTTGGTTAACGCTCTTATCGATTTAAAAGCAATGTGTTGCTACTCAGAAAAGCGTGAGATATTGATATCCAAAATTAATCTGAAAATTCGGCGATTTAAAAGAAATGTTCTGACACTCGGGAAAGCGTAATATAGTTGTCTTTTAAATTCAATCAACAAACTCAGGGATTTAAAAGAAACGTGTTGTCCGAAATACCACTATCTAAAACAAAATATTTTATTTTCCAAGCGCTGGACTTGCCAAAGCTATTTAATTTTCCTTTCAAATTTAATCTGTGTGTTTTCGATTAATATACTAAGGTATTTTAAAACAATAAACGCAGTTCTTCATGTCTATTATTATTAATTATTATCTGGTTCCATCGAATTACCCTAGTTGGACTAATTAAAATCATTACATGTGTATATTTTTATTATAATAATTATTTAACCAGTTAGCCGCTCAGGCCATTTTAAAATCCCTATACCGTGAAGACAGCATGTAATAAACATCAAATTTTTATGAAAGGTACTACATGACTGGATATGAAAATGACTAGCATTTCAGAGCATGCGACAAAGCAGGTAAAACTATCTACATCGTGCATTAATGGGAAAACTGCATAGCGGTGGTGGTAGAACGGTGGTTTTCTTTTTTAGTCCAAAGGGATTTGAATCCCGAAGGACTACTACTTTCGTTTTGGCATTTTGCGTCGTTTCACTTTTCAATTTACTTCTTATTTTATTTTATTTTATTTATTTTTTTTTTTTTGACGTAGCTTTCTCTTCAAAAATCGTCTGCGTGCGTTGCACCGGAAAGTAAAAAGGAATTTTAATTACAGTTCTAAATAAATAGCCAAATAAATGTGAAATTCGTAACAATATTCTCTAAAACTTTAACTAATTTTTCATTAACAAACTCAAAGATTTCAAAGCCAGCAATACCAACGTTGTACAGAAAAAAAAAATTTTATCTCCAGCTTGTGAGAGTGTGTACCGAAATTTCTAAAGATATGCTCAATTTAAAATTATTTTGCGATATTGTTGTTGAACTAGATTTTATGGTTTAAGTGCGAAGAACATGGTATTTAATAAATAAAGGTAACACACCAAATGTTAAATAAACGCCCCTTTGGACGTAATTAAAATCTGAAACCTTTCAGATTTTTTTTTGTGTGTATGTGTGTAAAGATCGTGTTATGCCTCGTGGAAGAATAACAAACTCTTACTAGTGACTAGTAAATTCCTATTAGTGTCGTAATTCGATCGTGGCAAGATCGTGGACTGCCGGGACTGCAGTTCATCGTTCCATGGCCCAGCAGCTCGTGTTGGTCGATATCCCATGATTGTCAGGCGAATATGAAATCGTGAAGCCAGGAGGAAGATATTGAACGCCAAGCAGAATCTAAGCAGCCGTGCACCAGTAACTCCCGAAAGGACAGGCATATTGTCCTCGGCCCCTGAGGAATCATACACTCACATCACGTATCCTGAATCAGGAACTTGACTCATGTGAAGGATGTTCAACACGGTCAGTATGATAACATCTGAATCACGGACTGTCAGCACAGCGACCATTTTTGCGGCTTTTCTGTTGCGGAGACATTCGCGTCTACGATGATACGACAGTGGACACAGGAGTGGCATCATATCATCTTTTCAGACAAATCCCGTTTTAACGTGCAACATCAAGATGAACATAACCGTGTATAGAGACACCAAGGAGAACGAACGTTGACAACTTGCATTCATCATCGCCCAGCATCTGATGTGGTTGACTGATATTGGTTGCTATTAGGTACACATCCTGGTCACTTCTTGTTCGCATATCTCGTAATGTGGACAGTGGCAGTTACATTTCTGACGTGTTAAGACCCATTGCTGTGCACTGTTTCTGAGACCTGCGTGACTCCATCTTTCAAAAAAATAACGCACGATCGCCATCCAATTTCCTTATTCATCCAAGTTCCCATCCGTATCTGACATTCCAAGCTCAGTTCAACTGGATGTCCAGCCGGATTGCAGCCATTGTTGCTGCCAGAGGTGGAAGCTCTGTGTATTGAATTCCAGACGCTGTGTAACCTAAAGAACTTCAAATTTAATCATGTCTTCCTCTCATTATACAATTACATTTAGAACAGATAAGATTCTGTTTTTTCTTTCGTTCCTGGTGCTGCAATTTTAATGGCGCAGTGAAATGCAATTAAGGATTATGAAATTTGTTCCATAGGGAAGAAATGGCACAAAATATTTGATATTTATTAATATTTTTGAAACTGAAAAAACTGAGTTTAGAAAATCTTTAAAGGAGTACAAAAAAGAATTACTTTTATTAATAAGAACTATATTCTGTTTTTGGAAGTTTTAAAAAAAATATGCTTTTATACTTGTAAAAAATAATTGATAGTTAGAAAATATTCTGAAGTAAGAATTATTAGTTTATAAATCTTAATTATTGCACTTTATCATTTATTAATTTAAATTATATCTAAGAATATAAGCTCGAATTATAATTTTATTTCTAAATTACTGAATATGTTAATGTCGTAGCTTTTTTTTTCCTTTTTTGCCGAATACCGAGTAATATTTCGCATGATGATAAATTTGCCATAGATTCTTCTCTCACTGGTTTGTAGAGGGTCGTACAAATTTATAGACAGTATTATCAGAACCCACATACTATGTCTAACTAATAACAACATACAATTGCCTTTTGTCTTTAATTAGCAAAATTTTTACATTAACAATTTCTTTTGTAATCTGGAAAGTAAATGGAATATTTTACACATCGACCAGATTCGAGCTGGCTTCTTATTGTGCAGAAAACAGGGGTTCTGTTTCGTTTCCTTCAGAGTTAAAAAATTAATTCAATCAGGCCTAATTGTGAAAGAGTTCCAGATGCCACCTTAGCATTCGTAAGTTAACAAAAACTAACAAATTCTTAAACATTACCAAAAGAAATTTATTTCAAGAAAGGTAAGATAAATTTAATTATGCTTTTTAAGCTATCGGTTTCGACTTTTAAGTAGGAGGAAATCGTTTTTTGCATATTCCACATATACTTCATTAGCATGGAGGGTAATCAAATTTAATTACAAAACTCTTACACTGCTTTGGCTAATGTACATAAAATGATAAAATGACTAAGCAAATTCAGAAAATAAAAATGTTCTCTCTTGAAATCAATAAACGTCTCAGAGGTAATAATTTCTGTTGAGATACAAAACAGCCCATAACGGCATTTCTTGCAGGTGACCAACGAGAACGGATACAAAGTAAATTTTGCTGTCTCAAGAAGGCATCATAAATTTTTCCTAGTTATTAAATCTAAGGAAAAAATAACCGAAATTTATTTGTAATAATGCTGCACAAATTTTCCCTATGTAACTATATTATCAATACAAGCAGAAAGTTAAAATTTTATTTTAAGATTATGTATTTGAACATACCAAAGCCCACGGCAATTACCTATCTAACGACAGGAATGTCTTTGTCGAGGACATTCTAAGGAAATTGGTGTATTCATGTTACCCATGAGGATGGCCACGAAACCCAAACATGCAGCAGCCCTTTCGATTGGGATCAAACGTCCGTCGAGCTTGCTTTGATCAGCAGTCTCAACCACTCGGCCACTAGTAGGGTAATTTTTTAAAGGTTTGCTGCAAGATTAATTAGTTGGTAAACATTGACCCAGTTTAACTTACTTATACATGCATTTTACTTCAAGGAATATCTCATCGCTTTCATTAATATATTATCAATAAGTATACCTATAGACTTGTTAGGTTATTTTGATACAGAAGATGTGAAACATGTACAATGCTCTGGGCGGGACTCGAACCTGGACTTCTCGAATGCAGGCCAAGTGTGCTACCGTTACATCAGGAAGGCGTGCTGAAAGAGTAACCCCTTTTAAAGGTTGGCTGGGCGTTAGGGAACCCACTCGCTAAATACTAGTGATGAGGAATTAACCTCTCGAATACGCGACGAGTGTGCTACCGTTACACCCGAAGGCATGTTGCAAAGAGCAAGAAAATATCTTATGGACATTTTGTAATTCAGTATGACAGGAAGTAGAGAAGCATCGTGTGAATGCGCTGTATGTCTCATTCACGCTTAAATCTATAGATATTTGAAATCAGATATTTTCAGCTGCACTCTTTTCGAAGAGAAAAAATTATATCTGACAAAATGATCTTCAAAGAATTCAAAATATTTGCTTTTGGAAAGTTTAATCAGTCAATTAATTATACCTTCTCTTCAATTTTAATTGTGAGTACATAATTACATATAACTTCTCTCAAATTTTTGTTTAAAATTTGTCATATCAGAATTTTTGAAACCAGCATCCTAAATTACGCTACATCTGCTGTTGAGTAACTCAAATATTTCTAAAACCCGGAGTCAAATTAAGTTGCACAATTTACATGACAGTATTGTTAAGTGCGTACGGATTCGTTATGGACTGAATGCACAAGTCGTTAAAAAGTTAATGAAATTTATTCTTTTCACAAGAAATAAAACAAAACGCTGAAATATTTCCTCAGACATATTCGTACAAAATCACAATGTCTCAAACGTTAAACAGAACTCAATTCAAAAACAGAGAAACTAATTCTATCTCACAGAGAATTCGCTACAATCAATAACAGCATTAACTAAACAACAGTTCTCTTAAAACAGCTACAACTGAGCTGAGGTGTTTTAATTCGGCTTTTATAAAGTTTTTAATTGTTCATTAGAACATTCTGGTAAAACCTATTTTCTCGATTATTTTGGATGGCAACAGTCTAGTCTAGTCTGGAAATCTATCGCCGGGATGCCACATAAGATGCGGTGTATCCGGCTCACTGAAGTTTGCAACAAAGTGCTCCTAATGTATTTTTCCTGAAAAGTAAATGGCAACAGCAATTAAGAGATATTTATTTATTAAATATTGAATGCACGCGCTCTTTTATTTTTCACATTTCCGACGTAGCTTTCTCTTCAAAAATCGTCTGCGTTGCAAGGGAAAATAAGACAATTTTAAATACAATTCTAAATAAATACGAAATCGTAAGAGCATGATTATTTTTACTCGTGATATAAATCTTTTTTATCAGCACAGATAATTTCTATTATAAGCTAACGAATTTTAAAATAGTTTCTGCATTCTGAGGAATTATAGAACAAAATTATCTTTATGGAGAACATTTGTAACTAACAATTGAAACCAAAAGTTAGCTAAAGTTAGCAAAAATTAAAACTGTATTTACATAATTTTTAAACTATTTTATTCGTAACCAGGAGCGCTTGCAAATTGTTAAACTGAATAAGAAAGAAGCAATTTTACTCGGTAAAACAAAGGAATGCTGCATGCATAAATGCAATAGCTAAGAGACTTAGAACAACTGAACCCCTTGAAGAGCGCGAATTTACGAGAAAGACTAGCAAACATCGACTTGCAAATAACTCAATACTAGCACAGTGCTCCCGAGGTCAGCATAACTATTAATTTTATTTATTAATCCCACGCATATTTGCATGAAGTATCACATTAGGAGAAAAGCATTCAGATATTACTTTTATACCCGTAAACGGTGTTCCCTCTTTGCGAATATATTTTCCTCTTAATATCCAAAATTTCTATTTGGCAGAGTGTATGAAAATGCGCAAAAAATGTATTCACTTTTACTTTTGACCATTTTCGTTTAGGTAAGCAAAATCAAAATAAGCTTTATTTAAATTTTGCTTTTAAAATTACATTTTAGTTCTGTAAGGAAGAAGAGACCTGAAATGCTTCATTTGCAGAACAAAATTTCTCTGAATTCTGAAAACTAAAAGATACATTACGGTGTTACGTAATCATTTCTTTAATTTGATTATCTTCACATTTATAAAATTTATATTTATTTTCATAAATTACTTTTGCACTTAATTAATTACTTGCATTAGAATTTTTAAATTATATTTTAAGCAGTGTGAATGACCGGTAGATTAAAGAAATGCATACCCGTTCATACGAAATTTAGAAGCATTTTCTCATTCACCTGATAGCCGTACAAATGTTGTTAAGAATTAGATTTCACTTTTATTTCAAAATTATATATCGCACTGCCAAAATGTAAATTGAAATTATAAATTAATAAATTCCAAATTTCATTTAAATTTGAATTCAATTTCATTCACATTTAAATTCAATAACATCCGAATTTCAGCATTTTAAAAGTAGGTTTATTACTGATAAGACGAATGTACTCTATAAATTCGGAATTTTTCCTTCTGTGGCAAAAAAAGTACATATTGCTGAGAAACTATGATGCAGAACAGAACAATTTAAGGAAATAGCTAAATAGTTCTTCACAAAAACTAACAAATTATGTTACACGTGTCGACAATGATGCTGAAGAAATTTCTATAAATTCTAGTGTTTCAGATCGCATATACTTAGCTGAAAACGCCAGTAAAAATGTAAATGCAGTTTGCTGGCCAGAATATGAAAAGACCAATAAAAGCTTGTAAGGTTTATCTAATTTTATAACAGTTATTTTAAGTTTATTCACCTATCCTATCTCTTCTAGCTTCAGCTTACAATTTCCTACCAGAAAGTATTTACAGAAACGTGGTTAATGCAAATGAGTAAGCGTAGTATTTAAATCGATGTTTCACTGACTTTGTCAGAGAGCCCAAGTTTCTGACTAGCGCGCGTTTGCCTTTGGCTACGTCTCTTTCTAAGCTACGCCCAGCCGTACTTAAGGCCCTTGATTAGCTTCGCCGACTTAATCGAGATTTAGGGGCCAACTACTTAGAATCTTGCTAGCTTCTGCTATATCTTTTAGTTAACCATTAGTTAAGTTTAAATTCTTATTAATTTAAGTACAAGCCCAAGTGGAGGCTTTGCAGTACACTCCGAGACAGAAGCAGACTGTGTTCATCTATATTTTGAGAAATAAATATATAACCCTTATTGAATAGAATATAACCCTTCTTGAGTCTTACGTCCCTGTTCACACACTCAAGCGATTATTCGCTTATCAGTGTAAGGGGTTTCCCACGTTGAACTGTGAAATAAAAGGGCAAAACCCGACAAGCTATAACAAACTGTCGTATTTACCAGCGCATGTTATGGCGTAAGTGACAATCCTGTTATATTATTATTTTGCCTTTACATTCACTTTGACTTTAGTCAGCTCCTGCGAGAGCGCAAAATAGTTAAATATGAGATAAAGCCTTTAGCAGCTGTCTCTGATCAGTCACTCTGTTATCTGAATCTCCCTGCTACTGAATTGCTTAATCGGCTTTAACTACGTTAGCCGTAATTACCTCGTGAAAATATCGAGGCCTGATAGTAGGCGTGGGTGCTGTTTTCCATTTAATATTTTTATTTGATTTGATCACTTTTTTAAATTTCCCCCAATCGAAGGAGTTTATGTTCTGTTATATCTATTACGTTTCCGTCAGTATAAGTATACTATCCGTCAGGCTAACGAAAAAATAAGAAAGTTTATATTAAACAACTTAGTATGTATTTACTGTGCATTAGAAGTAAGACGTCTTTCTGTCTAGGAATTAACGTTTCCAATAGGGCAGAACGTAGAACTAGCGCTGGAAGATCTTGTTTCGATTCCTGGTGAGGTCAAGTTGATTTTTTACATTTCCCAGATCTGAGAAATCTAATGATCTCTACAGGTAAAAGTTGGCGAGTCACCAAAATTTCATCGTTGGGCCGTATAGATATAGTTAAGCAGCCCTAACTGCGCATCTCCACCCGATTTTGATGGAGGATACACCGACGGTCAGACCCCAAAGATTTGTACTCCTCTTCCCCTGCCACAAAACCACTCGACAGGACTTTCGACTCCTGGGTATTCTCCTGGGTAAGTTCTCTTATACTGCACAGACGCTATATACTTACAAACATCCAAGCTTCTTTGAAATTCAAACTCGTACGCAAAGATATGGCAGCGTGTATCGCTAATTATTATACTGATAAATGTGGCAATGGCCATTAGTTGTGCTCGAATGAAAATAAGGTGGGCAAGCACTTATCACCACCTGGAATTGGCTGACTAGATGGTACCTTTTCTCAATCTCCCTTTAAGTAGTGAAGATGTAAAAAATTGTTGCCCTCCTTTGTGCGTGGATTTTGTAATGTAAGCGGTTAACATGTTCAGCTAGCAAGTGGAAGAGCTGTGATCCAAATTCCATTGTGAAAAAGATTATTTTCTATGTTTCTTGCATCAAAAACTGGATTAGTATCTACAAAAACCCTAAATACCTTTCTTTTCGAAACCAATATTAATGTGGAAACGCAAACTTCATCCTGACAAAAATTTAAATGCCTGTAAACTCTTGCAAATGGGGCCTTAAGTACCATAAAGCATTTTTCCATTTTTGTTCCATTTTTTACTTACCTTTTCCAATGAACAGGATTACGTAATCCTACTTATAAAGAGCGTCACTATTTTTCCTAACATGTTCATGCATTTTGTACATACGAAGCAGTTTAACTAAGAAGTTCATCCATGAAGCCATCCTTCCAAAGGCAAGTGTCCAACTGAGTTTTGCCATGTTTTAGGTACGAAAGCATGACCCCTGAATTTCTGTTCCCTTTACAAAGCACAATTCAAAAATCTGTTTTCTTAATTATAGGGCTTTGTGAGTCATTTTGCCTCCCCTTTCATTCGAGGAAAGAAAAACATTTTTTACTGAGTGGAAAGAAGTAAATAAAAAGTAGAAAAAAGGGTAATACTTTATTTTTAAAGCTGCAGCCGTATGTTTTCGTGAGCATTCCATAAATTAACAGTAAATCTAATAAATAAAAAACAGCAATCGATGCGTTGTGTATTAATTTAAGTACCATGATTAAATTTTTCATTCCTGGTTTGAAGAAACAAAATATTGTTATATATACAAGCTCGAAATTAAATTTCAAAGTAGGTATCTCTTAAAACAATACATTAAAGAAAATATTTTCATGTTTAAACTTTATTACCACTCCTACTTTAATAGAAAGAATTTAAAACAAAAGTGCTGCAGCTTACTTGAAAAGTCTGCAATACATATGATCCTCCACTTTTACTTTTCATGTATTTGTTTACTTGCAAAGAGTGAGGAAATGAGATTCTTTCTTCTCTTGCTTTGGAAAGTCTTTCGCAAAGCATTATCTAAAGTACAGATAACTTGCATATATTTTACTTAATATCTTTTACTAGTCTGTTAACTATACTTTGGAATTTTTCCACTAAGCCATATTGCCTATTTTCTGTTCTTCTAGATGTTGAACGTACTACACATTTATTGAAATAAATATATATTTCTTTACTGAATTGTTATCTATCTATTTCAAAATTTATATATCAAATGCGTTACCAACTCTTCGAACAGGTGGGATAAGAACAATATATTGCTTTCCTTACAATACACACCAATGCAATCTAGCAGTCTGAAGAACTGATCATGGAAATGTCTTAAAAAGAATTTAATTAGAAGTAAGAAGACAGATTTGACATTAAGGGACTAAGTTCTTTCTTGTATTAAAGAAAGCACAGGACTTGAAGAATTTCTTCAAAAGGAAGTTGTTCAATGATATCTGATAAAGATTATGAAACAAACTGTTGCTGAATATAAATTAAGAGATAACAATATGTTAAAATAGTAATTCCAGGATCTGCTTTTAACTATCATGGAAAATTTTCATTATAAATGTATTGGTTCTATTAAACATTGGTCATATATGTAAACGTAATTGTTGCAATTATTCTCGAACATATTTGTTGATCAAAGTACAAATTTTAACTCTGTAATACAAGTTGTATTAAATGTATTGATTTATTGTATATTATGTTTATGTGTATGATGTAAATATACACATGTTTTTGTTTAAATAAAGGTGTTTATTGGTGGCCTCAAAGGTTTCTCAGACAGTCAAGGACAGTTTTAGGGAATTAGTTCTGTTTCCGCGATTCCTCCTTCCGCGTTTTTGAAAATTCTTCCTGTTTTCGCGAAATCGGAGAGCCCAGTCTCCCTCCCACAGCTCCTCAGGAGATGTCACGATGAGTCATTAAGAATAGCTGGGCAGTTTCTTTGTGAATAAATTAGTCTTCGGCAGTCTTTTCTCGAAATTTTTAGTTTCATTCTATTTGTAATTCTGTTGCAATATTAGCTGTTATTTTCACATCTTACGTTAATCAATAGGACATTATTGAAATTATTGAAATATCTATTGATCATCTGGACAGATTCGTGATTATCTAACTAAATAAAAAGCGATCATTTCCTTCAAGCTGCCAATAGCATAGCTGGCGCAAGTTTCGCAGAATCGCCGCCATCTTTCACGATCGACTGGAAATGCGTAAACACAGATTTGTTATGTAATAAATATGTTACATATAAAAGTCTTACGCACGTTAACCAGGCGAAAAATAATACACTTGCAATATGATGCTACGGTTGTGGCAATTCTTTCAAGATTTACTAACAGTTAAGACTGAGTTCTACACTGTCCTGTCTTCTCTTTCTTTCATGTCACAAATATTCTCTCAAATCAAAAAGTTATGCAAATGTAAAGCATGTGCAAAAAAGTTTAAGAACAAGAAAAATTAACTGAAAATCATATCTTGTTGCTGTTCGCATTAGCTAGCTGTCTTCATTTAGAAAGAAAAACATAACATAGGTCGAAGACATATAGGTTATCCAATCCTCTTGATAAGTAAATCTCCTTCTATAATAATTAACTAAGGATAAAAACCAGTGTTCTTTTAGGGAAGGATTTAATTTTGACATTTAAACATTTCAATTCAGGTGGCCTCAGCTGTAACCAGTTATTGAAAAATAACCCTTTATTTACTTTTGCGAAACTAAGCCCCTTTTGAAGCTCTAATCCAAAAAACTTTAGTTCTAATCCAAGGATTGGTCTAATAAAGTTTTTTGAACTTTGAAACTATACTTTTGTTAATTAATTGTAGTCGGGTCGATAATTTGCAGACATTTTTTAAAATAACTTAACAAACTGTTACAGCATTTGCTTTTCTTGTTTATTGCCTTTTCACAGGAGTCTTAGATTGGTAGCAGAACACTGCGATAGATAAGTACAGCATTATTATTAAAAGGAAATCTGAAACTCAATCTTAAGAATGCTGAAAACTATAGAATACCTTCACAAAAATGCTTCTTTTGGGGGAGTTATTTTTCCATTAAGAACGAATAAAATATTTATTTTTACATAATATTAAAATCACTTATGAAAAAAAATAGATTAAAAGAAAGGTTTTGTCGAATAAGATTACTTCGGCTATAACTCTGTTACTCTCAATTATAGGCACTTGAATGTTGTAGTGACCCTTCCCTGATTTATGTGACCGTAACGTACGTCGTCATCACCACACAGTGAGTGTGCGGAACTGAGAGATTTTAGGAAATTAGAGGATTCATCTATTTTTCCCCGAGGCTCTCGCTACCATGGTTATGAGGCATGTCTCGGTGGAGGGTCGAGGAATGGTCTTGAAATCCCTCCTCTAAAGTAATAGACTATACTCATGGTTCTGCTGCATTTTAAATTTCTTTAGGATGCCTATTATTTCCTACAAAATTTTATGGCCACAATAAGCATCTCTCTGAAAATCAAACTCTACTAATTTCATGAAGCTGAATCCTAGCCATATTTACTCTACAGATTGCTGCATTCATTTTTCTCATGCTGCATTAATTTCTCTGTATTTTCAAACAAATTCTCATCTCCTCTTTAAATTAGAATCCAGTAACAGGAAGTGATCACAACAACCGAAAAATCGACTAAAATATTTATTCCTACTTCGGGGAAGGAGGGGGCTGAAAATTACAAATCTGAAACTTTAACGAAATCTTAATATTCCTTTTTTGCGGACAGATCATTCAAAATATTTCAAGTATTTACAAAGCAAATATTAAATTTAAAGTTATGAGCCCGACTTCTATTGTAGCACGTATTCTAACGTAGATAAAAGCAAAAGCGAACGCCAAAACTTCCCAACAATTAGCATACCACTACGGGAAAAAAAGAAGAATCTAAGAGTTACAGCGATGAAGTTGCCAACTCTCTAACACTTAGCTTCTTGCTCGTTATTTAAACTCACTTGAATTGTATTTCTGGTACAGCTGACAAAACATGGAAGTGCAGGAAATATTTAACATAAAAAGAACATATTAATTTAAAAAATAAAAAGAAAGAAGGTGTAAAAAATATAAAAATCTGAAAGCTTTCAGATTTTACATTATGTCCAAAGGGGCGTTTTTTTAACGTTTTGTGGGTTACCTTTATTTATTAAATATTATGTTCTTCGCACTTAAACCATAAAATTCAATTCAACAGCAATATAGCAAATAATTTTTAAATGAGCATATCTTTAGAATTTACAGTGTTGCCATTGATCGCTTTGAAATCGTTGAGTTTGTTAATAAAAAATTCGTTAAAATTTTACAAAATATGAAGTAGATAATAAAACAAATTCCAAATTTCAAATTTGGGATTCCAGATGCCGATATGCAAAGTAAGATTACGTCATTCAAAATTGGATGGTTCTAGGTACCGTTATTTTATCACAATGCGAGAAACAATCACACATTTAAGCATATTCTTCATTATTTAATTTCTCTAAATATAATACAGGGCGATAATATTTCGTGGCAACAATCTGAAAAGTGAAACAACGCTCATAGTGAATCAACGCAAAATACCAAAATGAAATTAATAGTCCTTCAGGGCAAATTGCCGCTTTGGACTAATGAATATCACAATCTGAGTCGTTTCTTATGTACCTTTTAGTCTTATTCCATGAAAAGTAAATGATAATAATAAATAATACAAAATGAAATTTGCTGCAATAAATTTTATCTTAGAGCAAAGCGGGAAACATTTCTAACACTAGCTTAAATATTTATGTTAATATTATTAATTTCCATAACTTTTCAGTGCAATTATATCACTTTTCTGCATTGTATTAAAGTAAAGCAAAATAAAATGTCTTACCTGAGGTGCACTGAAGATAGCACTAAGAGTCCAAATGCAGACAATACCCGTTCGGACATGATGTTTCGCACGGGCCCTTGCCATAGGGAAGCGGACTGCACATAGTCTGTCAAAACCTATGAGAACCAATACGAAGGTAGACAGATACAGAGAGAACATTTGCATGAACTTGACCCCTTTGCATAGAAGATTCCCTCCGTACCATTGAACAGTCAGCATCCACAAAGCATCCGTTAATATGCAGAAAAGAGTGACAAGGAGATCTGCAATGGCTAATTGTACGAGAAGCATATACACCGTGGACGTACTCTGTCGTCTTGTTCTTAGAATTGATGTCAAAGTGGCAATATTGCCGAAGAAAGAGAAAAATGCGATGGCACATAAAATGACAGCCTTCGTCACTGCCGTTTGGTCCAAGACTGGCGCATGAAATTGTTCTTCACAAGTAGTCCGATTTAACTGAGAACAGTTTGAAAATCGCAGAGAATTGTTCACCAGCTCCACAGCATCAAAATATTCTTCTCCAGGAAGAGGTATTTGAGGATCAAAAAATTCCTCTAAATTCTTTGAAAAACCTCTTGATTTTTCTATATCATTTGTACTACTCTGGTACCTAGTAAATTCAGACTTTGTTGAAACCATTGTTGTTGCAGTATGTCGGGGCTGTATCTCATTTTCCTTTCTCGTATCTTCAGGTAAAAACTGCATTTGATTTTGGTAAAAATTCTGGACACTTTTTTGACGAAACAGGTAATGTTCTGAATTATCTTGAGTTCCATGTGCAAAATATATTAAAGCTGCGGTTTCTATTAAGATACCGATCATTCTTATGTTATAAAATGTTTTCGATAACTCAGAAACATATATATTTCCCTATTTAATTCTTTTCAGTTCGACTTTTTAATCATTTGCAAGTCATAATTCCGTAAAAATTATTTTGTTTACCAATGCGGAAAAATTTCCAAATACACACGTTTTATATTCAAACTAAAGAATCTTTAACACGATGTTCTTGTGAGTTTAGTGTTCAAATGTCCAAAATTCTATTTTGTGATATGTTGATAATCGATACAAAAGTGTAACAAATATTTAAAATATTTATCAACATTCTATTGAGCGTGCGCTGTTTACAATGCCATCTGAACGTAATCCAGAAAAAAAAAAGAATGTAATTTCGACACAATACCGAACTATTATACAAAACTTCTGCAATGAAAAAGCAGGATTCAACTTCACGAGTACTGAATAACTACGATTTTGAATGGCAAATTCTCTTTTTGGATACAAAGAATTAACATTTTCTGTTTTAAATCAAGTTCTTCAAATATTCAATGCATTAGAATGTTTAAGATAATTATAATTTTCTGTGTTTTGCATTCAACCTGATGTAATAAGATAAATAGAAATCAATAATTAATTTGTTTAAATATTATATCAATTCCAAAATATTAATTATTCTTCCAAAATATTATTAGTAAATTCGTTTATACAGTTCTTTCGTTTAAAATTTGGCGTAATTAATTCAAAACTTACCGAAGCAAGTAAATTCTGTTGTTTAATTTCTCGTAATTCGATGAGTCAGAATTTTTAAATTATAAAAAATATATATTTTTTTTTTAATTTTCATGCAAATATACTGCGTATTTTTCATAAAACCTTAGCTATATAATACACATTGCTGTCATGCTATCGTATCCAGTTGCACAGAACAGATGATAGTGACCACGTTTGAAACGGCGCGATACAGCTCTGACTCTGCTCCGCCTACAACGCAGTCAGCCAAAGAGCGACATCTAGTGGCATCTCCAGCAATAAAGATTTGTTCTTTACCTTCAAAAGGCGCAACTTTAATATTTCTACATAAATATTGACTGACTAAGAGATTTCGATTAACGTCAGGGCAAAATGATCATGTGCTCCGGATCTCCACTTGCAGGAGCGTCTAAATCCTTCTGCAATATTTAAAATAGTGAAGTTTTAAATATTTTTAATCGTGGATATTAAAAATATAAAGCTAGAAGCGGGAAAAAGATTTTAAATTTCGTAGTTTAGTTAGTTCATTTATGATCTTCTTGAAAACTCATCATGTCAGGTGAATATAAATATTTTGATTATATAAAGGCATGGTCATTCACTTGATTATTAACAAACAATTTAACTGTATTTTTTCTGTCGTACATTTGTAATTTAATAAATTAAAATTTGGAATAAAACTGTAAAAATTCTTACATTTTTCTTTTTCCACCTTTTTTGCCCGAACAAAATAATTCTGGTTTGAAATGCAATCTTGAATTTTATGCAACGGATAATAAATCAAAACCATAAAAACAAAATGGATAAAGTAGTGAATACATATTGGAATTAAATTTCTATCTTGGCTTTTCCACTTTTCTTTCAGAAAGCTCATATTTCTTTGCATAGGTAAGAAAAAAGTACACATTTACTACAGAAATAATATTCATGTGATCATTTATGGGCTAAATGCCAACTGTCCTCGAAATTTCAATAAAAATAGAAAGAAAATTTTTTTTTAATCTAAAACTTTCAAATTTTACATTGAGCCAAAAGGGGAGCTTATTTAACTTTTTGTGTGTTACATTTATTTATTAAGTATCATGTTCTTCTTACTTAAACCATAAAATTAAGTTCAAGAGCAATATCGCAAAATGATTTTAAATTGAGCATATCTTTAGAATTTCTAATACACAGTCTGACGCGCTGGAGATAAAAATGTGTTTTCTGTATAACGTTGCCATTGTTCGCTTCGAAATCCTTGAGATTTTTAATCAAAAATTGGCTAAAGTTTTACAAAGTATGAAATCGATAATATAACAAGTTCTAAATTTCAAATTTGGGCTTCCAGATGCCCATATTCGCAGTAGGATTACGCCATTCAAACTTCGATGGCTCTAGGTACCGTAGTTTTATCACAGTGCGAGAAACATGCATACATTTAAGCATATTCTTCATTATTTAATTTCTTTAAATATAATACAGGGCTGCAAAATTTGGTGGCAACAGTTTGAAAAGTGAACCGATATTTAATGTTTCCGACGCAAAATGCCGAAACGAAAACGATAGGCCTTCAGGGACAAAGCCCCCTTGGACTAAAAGTTTAATATTTGGACCAGAATCACTACTGATAACATTTGATGGAAAATAAAACAAATAGTTTTATGAAAATAAAACAAATAAATAATATAGCTACATTATTGAAGAAGAAAAAATAAATTAATTCTTTTTTCTAAGTGCCCTAGCTTGTCTAGTGGTTAGCGGAGGTTGAGTGCTAATCGAAACCCCAGGGTGGAGCTTCGAATCCTCCTCAAGTCGGCTATATACTTGTGCCCTTTCCTCTTTGCTCGGGGTTGTTTCCATGGCTCTCAGCCTGTTTTGCCCAATGCACCCATTTCACCATTGCTAGAAGAATGTTCCCCCTTTTCAAAAATTCGAAAAATACACGTATACATTTATTTAAATCCAGATAATTTTTAATGTGAATTAAAAATTAAACCAAAAATGTATAGAAAATGTTGAAAATATTTAAACTTGGGTAGAAGTAGTTTCTTATATTCATAAACTAAATACTTTACAGCTAAATAAAAGACTGACTGAATCCTACCCTGAAACAAGGGCTAAAAAAACCAGGGCTAAGTTTCATGGCCCTGCCTTGAAACTACAAAATTCTCTCCTAGGAAGAAACCTCGTTGAGAATCCCTGAACCCCTGAATCCTAGCTAAAAATCTCATCTATCCTGTAGTGCATTTTGGGCAGGATTATCGGTGTATTCCCTAAAAATCTGCCATTTTTGCAAAAATGCTTAGGAGCAAGTGTCTGACTATTAAAAAAACTCAGTTTTTATGTTTAGCTATTAAATCTATATATACTATAAAGAAGAATGTCTGTTTGTGTGTTTGCTCCCGATTAAGTCAGTCATTTCTATAGCTATCGTCACCAAACGTTTCTACAATTCTTTTCTGGGTCCTGTAAAGGGTCGACGTCCACGGCCGTTTTTATATATTTTTTTTCAAAAAAAAAATCTTAAATCAGAGATATTAATTAAAATCTCTGAAAACGCTCATTTTTACCCTCATTTTTCTGAGTGGCAACAGTCTCGCACGTTGGACGTAAATATCTGCTTTATTTCGAGAAGTGCTGCCACTACTCACTTTCAAATCGTAGAGTTTGTTAATAAAAAATTTCTAAGTTTTACAATGAAATAAAAATAGCATTGCCAAACATATTCCCGATTCCAAAATTTCGTAGGAAGAAATTTCGACTATTCCCATCTTCGTACGACTTTAATCAGGCGAAATATTAATTAAAAACTCTGAAAACACTAATTTTCGCACACATTTTTTCAATTGGCAACGGTCTCGCGCGTTGAAGATAAAAATGCTTTATTTCGAAAAGTGTTGCTGCTGCTCGCTTCCAAATCGCAGAGTCTGTTAATCAAAAATTCGTAAGTTTTACGAAATCTATAAAGGAGAATACCTGTTTGTGTTTGTTCGCATTATCGATTTCTTATCAATTATGGTCACTTTTTTTATACATTTAATTAACTAAAATTGAATATAGGTGAAATATTGGATGGAACTTAAGCTTTATGATCATTTGGTTAGAATGACGAAAATCATTCAAAACTGCGTGCCATAGTTGCTGATATAATGAGAGAATTAGTTTATTTTTCTAACGAAATATTTTATGTGGGTTTCATATCGCATTAGACTGAAAAATGTATGACTGTGAATCGTATTTGTTGCATCCTTATTAGTGAAGGATTACAGTGGTATCGTTCTCTCTGTTGTTAGATACATTACTCTCAATCTAACTTAACTGGCATCGGGTACTTCCGCTAGTAATATGACAATTTATGTGCATGAAAAATAAAAAAGTACCTAAATTGATGAAACAAAGTATTCGTCATGCACAGAAGCATAAAATAACGTTCTTAAAATAATATAAATAAATTACCGCTCAGAAACAAAGATTATTTGGTTCAGAACATGAATTCATTATATTTTTATTACATTTCTTCACTTGTTACTATGTTACATAGAGATATGCCCTTTAATGGCAACATTAAATAGTCACTTTTTCATCCATTGTCACAAATGTAGGTATATATAAACAATAGTATCTTTTATTATCCATACACTGGAGGAAAAAAATTACATAACACAATTTTCTTAAACCGAAATTTTTTTTATACTTTCGACTGTTATTGTCTGCACTTTTTAACAATTTTAATTCATTTTAAGCTTTTTTTCGAAGATAATAAAAGAAAAGTACATCGTCATAGCCATATGAGAGCAGTAGGCGTATGTGCATCTATTTAATTAATACTTCTAAATACTAACCCTTTGTATTGTTCATACCCATTTGTAACTTACAACTCTTAATTATTAAACAACAGTGTATTTGTATACATTATAATTAATATTAATGATTAAGAGATCAAATTACTTTTTTAAAGATATAATTTTCATCAGCTCCTGAAACCCAGATAATGAGAATGAAGAGGAATTTATACTGCAGAAATATATTATAGGAACATAAAGTGGGTTTGCACTAAAATTGAAGAAATACCTCCTATGTGGAACTTTCGTTTCAAATTGTGTCATTACCTATCCGACTGAGTTCTAATCATCAAACTTGAGGAAGTTTTTCAAAAACATTTTATGACTTTATTTTAAAGCTTTTACATTTAGCTTTTCAAAACTACTTTCGTTTTGTGTCTGCGGTGATCGGAAGCTGAGTTATGGCTGTTTTTGTTCTACGTCATAAACCGAAATTTACTGTATGAAAGGTCGGAAGTTGATATTTAAAGGAACACAGACTGATCTAATCACCTCTAAACTAAGAATGTTTCATTTGAATACTTTTGGTGATGTTCAAAAGATGATTTTGAAACTTTCTCTTTATTATTTCCTCAGGAATAAGAGTACTTTCGAAATTTTCAGTTTCATATTTGGCAACATTTTCTTTGTTTGTGCTTACATTGTGATTCGATTATATTCTAGTTTAGAGCATTTGCTGTTATTTAGTATTTTTAGATCTTATCTGCTTGTTTTTATAACACTGTGATAAAAAAACATTCACTTTATTTTATAGTGAGTACAAATAAGCCTCCGCCATTTGAAAAGAATGGCGCCACCAGTAAATTATGGCAAAAATTGTCTGATATAAAACGTTGTATCGTAAGGCTAGGCATCTGTTAACGAAATATTATTAACAAAATAAAATCATATAATTTTTTTCGTGCAAAGATGTCGAGTTTTGAACCGAATGAACGTCATCTGCAAGAACTTCTGATTTACTTCTGATTTTTTTACTAATTTGAAGACCTCTGCATCTGAAGCACATCGATTTCTCGTAGGAGCGTATGGTGAGACTGCCTTAAGTGAGAGAAGTTGTCGTGACTGCTATCAAAAGTTTAAAAACGGTGAACTTGACGTCAAAAACAAAGAAAGCAGAGGAAGGTTGAAAGTGTACGAAGATGCGGAATTGGAAGTACTATTGGATGAAACTAATTCGTGCCAAACACAATTAGAACTTGCACTTATACTAGGAATGACTCAGTAAGCAATTTGACATTGTTTAAATTCATTGGGAATGATTCAAAAGCACGGCAATTGGGTTCCATATGATCTCAAGCCGAGAAACATCGAACGCTGATTTTTTACAGGTGAAATGCTGCTTGCCAGGCACAAACGAAAGGGTTTTTGTATCGTATAGTCACTGGTGATGACAAATGGATAAACTGCGATACCCTAAAGAAGAAAAAATAATGGGGACCACTTGGCCATGCTTCAACATCCGACAGCCAAGCCAATATTCATGGACAAATATCATGTTGTTTATATGAAGAGATCAGCTTGGTGTTATAAGTTGCTCAACCATTATTGGGGCGAACAAAACCATTACTGGGGTTGTGTACCGAATGTATCTGATACGAATGAGCCGAGCACTAAAAAAATGCGCTCACTATTACACCAGACATCACAAAACTATTCTTCTGCTTCATAGCGCTAATCCGCATGTTGCGGCGCCGGTCAAAACTTACACTTATACATTCAAATGAGAAGTTTCCGCCTTCCGCTGTATTCACCAGGCATAGCTCCTACTGATTATTACCTGTTTCGATTGACGACACATGGCCTGTCCGAGCAGTGCTTCACATCATAAAAAGGTACCAAAAATTGGGTTGATTTGTGGAAATCCTCGAAAGAAGAAGCGTTCTACTGAGGCGTTATCCGTATGCTGCCCGAAAAATGGGGAAACGTAGTAGCTAGTGATGGACAATACTTTGAATAAAACGTAACATATCATTCTTCCGCAATAAATGCCCAATTTTGATTTAAAAAAAAGGTGGATACGTATTTGTACTCCCGGTACCTAACTTCGTAATGGATCGACGTGAAACTCTCGCTCTAAAATGCGGCGATTTGCTGAAAACAGATATGCTGTAAAAGCTTCAAACTCTGGTAAAGTAAATTAGAACATTTCCTTTGACCCTGCCAGCGAATCGAAACTAGGAAGCAATGAAACATGTTCTGAAAACTATAATCAAACTAGTTTAACTAATCGTAGCAGTATCTTTGGCGTTAAAATTTCAAAATCTGTGTTTGATGCATTATCTTGTCGAGTGTTTTTCAAAACTAATTTCACTTTGGAAGAGGGTTCCACTTTTGGAATAGTTTCTAACTGGTGCTTTAAATGCGATAATTGTTCTTTTACAAAGCGTTTTTGCTTATCAAAAAACACCAAAAAATGGTAGGTCATAAATTCATTGTTTGTGGTTGGGTGTAAAATCATAAGGAAATGTGTATCTGCTGCAAAGAAACTGTGTACAACTTTAAATTTCCCTGCAATTTCAAACAGGTCATTTCGTGCTCTTGAAAAGAAAATTCTAAATGCTGCTTCTTCAGCTTGTAGAGTCATTAGGTTATTTTGAAGAAGAAGATGTGAAAAATGAGCAGTGCTCTCGCCAGGACTCGAAATGGACCTCTCAAATAAGCGCCGAGTGTGCTACCGTTACACTACGAAGGCACTTTGGAAGGAGAGAGAAAGTACCCTATATACTCCCCCCTTTTAAAGGACCCCCTTTTCTGTCCCCCCTCTTCTTAGGAAACCCATTCGCCAAATGCTGATGGTGGCGAATTATTCTCCACCAACTTTTGCGGGTACTACTGTAGAGTCATAAGGTTATTTTTGAAGCAGACGACGTGAAAAATGTGCAATTCCCTCGTGGTGACTCGAACCTGGACATCTCGAATATGCGCCGAGTATGCTACCGTTACTCCACGAAGTCATGCTAGAAGGAGGGCGTGGCCCTCCTTCTAGCATGCCTTCTTGGCCTTCTAGCATGCTTAGCATGACTCTGATGCCTAGCATGCCTTAGATATCATAACAGCTTATGAAGTACTTTATAAGCTGTGGGCGTGGTCTGTTATGATATTAAGACCAGCTTGCTTGGTTAGGTGGGTCAGGCTGCGCCCGAAAGCTGCTATATATTTCTGAAAAGTGCAACAGAAGAAATAAAACGTGAAATAAATTTCAACAATGATGTAGCGTAATATGATGTATTCGTTGACAGTAGATGCCAGAAACTCGGATATTCATCTCCCAACGGTTATGTTGCTGTTATTTCTATTGACAGTGTCAAAATCATTGATATCGAAATTATGTCTCAGTTTTGTAGGCGTTTTAATAAAATATATAAAAGTTCAAGTTACATTAATTACGAGAATAAGTTTTCAAAAATCATTCGGGACCGTCATCCAATATGAAGACGATGGGTACACAGAATGTTTGACGCCTCCGATATTATATGAGGTTGAGATACAAAAGGATACTTAGGAGTTAAAAAATTTTACGAATAGCCTTGAGAAACTGGAATAGCCATACATATTGGATGAGATAGCCTTGAAAAACTGAAATGCATTGGCCACATTCAAAACAGGGTTGGAGCCCAACTTCAGAAAGGTTGTTGTGGTGTACGAGTCACGCTACCAACGAGATGTATAGAGGACGCTAACACCCAATCTGAGAGGCGTCAAAAGTTTAGTTTCTATGAGAGAGACCTAGTGATAGGTCTTAAATAAGGATAAGGCTCATAGGAGCTGTTAGCGAAACGAAATTAACATGTGTTAATGAATGCACATATTTCAGTTATTAGTAGTGTGGTTTTGGTGATGTAGTGTTTAGTTTTTGTGTGTGTAATAAATGTTTAAAATACGAAGAATCATTCCTCTTTGAGGCGGCACACGAAGACGGTGTGACATTATAGTTGCAAACCATTCCTTAAGGAAAAGGGAAAATTTACTGAAAATTTAATCCATAAAATTCGCAGCTATTATGGAATTGCAATAAAGTCAAACGCTGGTAACTTGCAAAATATGTAGTGTGCCACTATAGCAGTATTTTCACCAGCTGCTCTTCAGAAAGTGGACTGTGTCTGAAAGGAACAGACAACTGGTGTAAATTTCAAAAATATACTGCTTTAGGAAAAAATTATCAAGATAAAACTAAAAGACTAACAAAAGCTGTCATAAATAATAAAACCTGTGTGCATGGAGTTTTGTGATGGCAAAACTATTAAAAAAGTGCGCGGAAAAACTCAAAACAACAGTGGCAGCTTTAATAATACATTTAGGAATATAATACCAAAACAAGTTTTTGTTGAATTAACAACATTGTGTATTGGTTAAAATAGAAGAGTAATACAATTTAATAATGGATATCATGAAATATGGGCATCATGAAAATATTATAAAAATTTAATATGAATTTTGGACAATGGGAACAATTGAACAATTTTGAATACAGGAATATAATTGTGCTGATGAAAAGCGGGTACCCACGCATTATTGCAACGAACTCAGTAGAAGTCGAAAAAATTTCAGAATGTGCCAAACTTTGGCAACCATGCCGTAACCATTCTTACGAAAACCATGCTCATAATAATCCTTCAGTGAAACAACGCAGCCATTTTCGTATGCATTCTTATTTGTTGTATTCTATATTCGAACTTTTTTTATAAACAAGTCGCGGTATTTTTTACCTCAGTTTTTAAATATTAGCTGGTCGAATTTGCCAACAATGGAGGAAGCTGCAATAAAATTTCTACATGAAAAAATTCTACTGAAACGTTTCGAAAGGGAACAATGAGGAAATACATTTCCTATACATCCGCTGTTTCTAAGGTTTGCACGAAGTCGACTCTCCGCAATTCTGTGATTTTTTTAAGTGGAACCAGATCGCTGTGTACTTCGGAAGAAATGTAACCCAAAAAATTACAGAAAGATATGAAGAAGAATATATAAGTGTTTTATTTTTTAATGTATCACGTAATCCATAATTAATAATTAAAATTTGTATTTTAAGTTTCTGAAGTAGGTTTTCTTTTCGTATGTTGATAACATTTACAGACTTACATGTTTGAGAATCTTCCTAAAAATTATTTTTCAAAATTTGGGCGCCGAACGTAGTCGAATACCTTAAGTGCATTTCGTGTTTATACCACATAGAAATTGAATTGTAATATAACATCAAGCCAAACACGGCACAACTTTCTTTGAACGGAAAGAGTATTCTTGAAAATACAGAAATTTAGCTTTAACTGAGAAAACTGGAACCGAAAAATTCAAGAGCTTTAATACTATACCATATATTGAAAGGAAAACGTAATAACCATTTATCCTCTCCGAGATTCGATCCACAGACCCTGCACTTCTTAACAGGAAATGATAATCATTTACACCCCGAGAACACGCATGGGGAACTGGGTTACTCGTTTACATTCTCCCGCACTTAGAGAACGACTAGGGTGAGTCACAAATTACAAGAGCGAAATTAAGGTGTCGATAAATTATCGTCTATATGTTATCAAGTGTTGCAGTAGAGACTATCAAGTTTAAATAAGGAAAAAAATAGAAAAATGGAAAACGTCGTCATTACCCTGACCAGATTTTGAACCGCAAGTCTTCCATAGCTGTTGGAGGAATAATCATTTACAACACGAAATTATACACATAAGACTGTGCAATTTCCTAACATTGTATTTTCATCTAAAGGACAACTGGGGTGAAGCGCAAGATCCAGTCAACAAAATCCAGTCGATAACTATTTAGTATGCATCATATTTTTAGTTTGGGAGTCAGTACAACGATTATTCGGACTTTCAAAGCAAAAAATATGACAAATCAATTTTGTTCTATATCGGGATTCGAATTATGGATGTTTTATTGCTAGCTACCACAACAGGACGCTTTAGTCAATTCCTTACAAGTTCTATTTCAAGAAACAGATTTATTTTTAAAATCCTTAACTAATTGGCAACGGCAAGATTCAATATTTCTGATCTAACAGACTTTTCCTATGTATTGTTGGCAATTTAGATTCAGTCTTCTTTCACATAACATCTGAGACAGAAGTTAAATGTATGTTTATAAAATTTGTTATAAAATTCCTGTGAGAAACTTTTCTTTGAAAGTACTTGACGTATGGTTGTTAATAAATAAAATAATTAAAATTAACAAATATGAAGTAATGCAGTGTTTGAAAAATAAAGAAATGTTACTTAGAAGCACAAGAAAATGTATTACCAAGACGCGAGCATTATCTCTGATTTTTTCCTAAGATACATATTCTGTTTATTTATTATTCAAATGCACAGGAACATTTGTCACAGGGGAGAGAAAACAAATAAACGGTTTTACTTTAGAAAACATATTTTATATTTCCGTGTGTGTACACACCTCAGTTTTACCAGATTCTGAGTTATAAAGTTTAAAAATAATATATAACTGTCATTCTAGAGGAAATTTTTTCGTCACATTTTGAATTTATTGTTTTTTTAATTAATCCCGAAGAAATAAATGCTTTTAAAAAAAGAAATTTTGTTAAATTCTTAATACATTATCTTGAACATGGTAATGTTCAATATCAGCGCATAAAAATTTTAAATATTTACAAAACTTGATTACCCTTTACATGTTTTTATCAGTCATTTATCACATCTAGAGATAATTTATCATATAAAGGGAAAAGAAAAAAATGAAAATTTCCATACATTTCTGTGACATCAGTACAAAAGAAAGAAGAGTTTTATTAATTACTAACAAATGACAAATTTCGCGACTGTTTCGCATTGCTTTCATTTCACCGTCTGCTAGTGGAAAATGTAAAATAATTAATTATGCATAATGGTGATAGTTGTGAGTTTGTAAACAACACGTTTTAGTATATCCGTTGGTTAACTTTAATGTAGGCGTGCCATGCAACTAGTGCGTCAGGATGTAAACTTTAATTTAAAATTGCTTTGATATTTATTCCAGCGCTGCTTGCAAACGAAGATTATTATAATAATTATTTAAATTAGGGAAACAATGTTTTAAAGATTATTAAATGCAATAGTATATTTTATCAGATTTATCAGAAAAGTGCCTATATTTGTAATTCAGTAATTACAAATATAGGCACGTCCCTTTTTTTTAGCCATTTCATTTTCACAAAAGCGTTACGTTTGTGACTTTTCGGTTTAAAAAGAAAAAAAAAATATTTTTGCTTTTTGAAATCAAGTGAAAAAGCAAAAATATCTTTCAGTATTTGCTGAATATAGTATAAAACTTAACGCTTTAATCACTAAAATGCATTCATATTTAGGGCAGTTTTACACCCCACAATATAAATCAAAAAGAATCAATTTAAGTAACGAGTATATTCCTTTATTTCAGGTCTTCCATATTAGCTACACAGGCGATAAACATTGAATCGAGACACTGGTAAAGGCAAACGGAGAAACTGTAAATGCAAACATACTATGACAGTACTTAAGGCCAAAGCTGGCTATCTTTCATACACCTTAGTCTCCGCCCACTCTCATAATTTAATAGACATCTACTTATCTTAACACATCATCGTAACTGCCTATATTACCTTCTAACTTTCAGTTGCACTTGCTGTTTTCCAAGTTTAGGAAAGTGAATTGTGACAATTCTTAATTCCTTTTCATCATTTTTGAAGATTAGGAATTTTAGTAAAGCAAAACAATTAATTATTATGAAAATATTATTTTTAAGGGTTCAGTCTTATAGCATTTTCTCTTAGTTATCAATCTGCACTCAAATCTCCGATATCAAAGGGCACTTTTTAATTTAGCCACGGAAATATTCTTCAACTACTGCTGTTCTACTTACCGTGCTGCCTCAATTATCTTTGATCGACGCGTGGAAAATGTCCTTTCTGAAAAAACTGAAAAGTTCTTCGAAGTTACATCAGAAGAGTTTATAGAATAAGTGACAAAAAAAAGGTAGAGCGGTTACGTTATACAAGTTATCCTCCCCCGTTTTTTACTTTTCGTACCTTTTCTAGAAAGAAATTTATTCATTCATACGTAAGGAATTGCTGCATTCTCTCGGAAGGTCCTCGTGATGACACTTTCAGGTAACAACTAGAAGATCATTGGTTCTAATCCCAGCGGGGGCTGAAATGTGATACATCATTATTTTCCACCACCGGTCTTTCAAGTCTCCCTTTTAAAAGAATTTAAGCAATTATTGTATTCTCCCCGCCCCCTAGAGTACTGACATGGTGTAATTCTACGTTTGCTCTTAAATTCTGTTACATGACTATGAAAAAGACGAGGTACATTGTATTTTTTTTTCAAATTTGAATCTTTGCTTATTATTTTGTTCGCAGTAGGTAAAGCTAATTATATTGCCTTCGAGTAGATCTGTCTTCTGTTAAAACCATAGATTTAATTTTAATTGGACGTTGGCATTCTTTTTTCTGTATAAGCATACGATGTTGTATTAATTTCAGAAGAAAATTGTAATTATCAACTTTTTTATTTATGAATGATGTTGTTTATTTTGCCTCTTAGATATCTTTATTGCAAAGTCTCTACATATTTTTAATTTTTAAAGCTTTATTCGAAAAGGACAAAAATATAGCCTTTTGCAAAATTCATTTGTAGAGACAATCAGATTTTAAAATCTTTGATCGTAGTAGAGGATAATCTGCCTTTAAGTGCAAAATTTTTGCCACTTGATTTTTTTTCCTTAATTTGAGCTCTCTGCTTAATGAAAATTGTTCAAAAAACATCGTTTGTGCGACCCCTGCAGATAATAACAGCATCGTTTTTTTAATGTGTGCCTATATAAACATAAACAGAATGCATCAGTTTTCGCAAATGTATGAAATATCAGAAAAGTTAATCATTAATTCGAAATTAATTAATACCAATACAAAATTTCACAGAAATACAGATACATATAAAAAACGACTTTCTGATTCTTAAATCATAGGCAAATATATATGATTTCTACAATGTGCGACTGAAATGCCATTAATGAGAATCTTATGAAGCTTTGAAACGCGATGAACCTTCACACAAAGCAATGAAATTGAATCGTTTTGTAGATATGAAATTATTGATCATTAACGCAATTTTGGCACCACCCAAAAAGGCGAGGCTTCTTAATTCATGCCAAAAAAGGGAGGAAGAAATTCAACTTTTCCCTTTCTCTCATTCTGAAAATAATCACTCTGTCACTCTCTGAGTACTTCAGATAGTTTGCATTCAAATTTCATCACACGGCTGCTGCTTGTCTAATTTACTTTTAATTTCCATAACTAACTGATTGCAGTCTTGCTAACAAAAGATTTTATTGCTTCGAATAGTTTTGTCACACCGTATTTTACTTTTTAATTCAAATTTTGTCTTCTGGTGTTCCACGATCTACACCAGGAGAAATTATTTTATTTCATTAACATGATAATTCAATATCACTGCAAACTAATCTAAAAGAAAGAATTAAATATAATGTTCCAAAAATAATATGCACAGTCTTTGAGCAATTGTAAGAATACTGATAACAACAAATATTACCTGTTTTAATATCACATATCTTTACGTTTAGATGCTAGACATGACGGACATTGGCGTATCGTCTTCAAAGCTATGGAACAAGTTCATAAATAGTGGATGCGATTTCTTCAGGAAGAGAAGCAGAGACCATCTTCATCTTATGTTTAATGTTCTTCGCTTTCCATCACTTTGTGGAGTAAGCAGTGAAAATCTGGACACCGTCCTCATATTTGATCTGCAACTGATTTCTTGTTTCTACATCATCCTTCATCCAGATCACCCACACTTAATTCCTTTCTGCCCGACCTTTATAGTTTCGTTCCTGTTGCAATATCAGTTTTTTCTCTAACGTCCTTGCATTTCGTATATACGCATAGTTTTCCACATCATTTTTTAAATTTAACTTACATTGCTTAAAACCTTATGCTTACCTTTGCTATTTAGTGTCCACAACAGCCTGCCTCTTGGTGAGATGCGATGTAAATGAAAGTAAAAAAATGTCTACATTTGCTCACACACACACACAAGAAAACCATTGCAGTTATTTCGAATCTGCTCAATTCAACTTCAATACTTTTTTATTACAAAGATCATTCAAAACGTATTGCACTTTCTGTTGTAGCTCGATAATGCTCAGCAGTAGGGATAGGTAGAAGCTTTGATACTTTAGAAATGTTACTCATGTTTATTTACCAACACATCATTGTGTCTGTAGAGACATTAGATCTTCAGATAATTATATAATGGAATGTCTCTTAACAATATCATATTAAATTTCCTGCCGCTAATGTCATTTCTTTCAACGATTGCTTGTTAAGCAAAGACATCTTGTTTTTAAAATTTGTGAAATTATAAATCCATTTTCTGCGTTGGGGAAATATATTTAGAATCCTGCTTAAAAATATGAAGAATAGTAGCATTTTTACTTCTCCTTTATAATTTCACTATTTTACTTATACGCTCACACGCACTAACTTTATTCTATTTACGTAAGTTATACAGACTTCATTAAAGCATCATGATTATTTGTATGATCAATTTTATGGGTGTTTGATCAAAGTTTATGAACTCTATGAACTTTGCCCTTTATAAAGTTTATTTTTAATGCAATTTCAAATTATTTTTAGTTTTTTATTCTTCATCCCTGTACATATTATCTCAAAATTACAACGGCTAAGTAAACAACAATAAAAGTAAACAACTGAACTCAGATGCTTTTCTCCGGCTTTTATAAGACTTTTAATCAGTCGCGAGAAACTTCTCGTAATTTCTCGACGTTTTGGAAAACAAAAAAGTAGAATTACGGTTACAGCTAACACACAATTACATTATTTCAGTTTAAATATAAATTAAGAGATATCTATTTATTAAATGCGCATGCTCCTTTTTACGTTTTCGGCATAGCTTTCTCTTAAACCTCTCTCTGTCACGCGCTGCATTGCACGGGGAAATAAAACAATTTTAATTACAATTCTACCAACAATAGCTAATTAAATACAAAATCCGTAACACTACCCCCTTCCCAAGGACTGCAATTCCCGGCAGTACAATTCCTGGACAAGAAGCCAAACTTATAGATGAGGCATCAATGCAATAACAAACATTACATTACCATAACAAACAACATAAACGATGATTGCAATACGTAATTTGAAACAAATCAAATACTAAATGCAAATCAAATACTATAAAATACTAAATACAAATCAAATATTATCAAATACTAAATACAAATCAAATAATATCAAATACTAAATACAAATCAAATAATATCAGAAACAGGTAAATAAATACGAAATCTGTAACCATGTATATATCTTAGATAATAAATAAAAAAATGCTTCTATACGAAATTTCATTTACCTGGCATATATCATTATTGAGCTACATAGGACTATGCATTGTTACACTTTGACAGAGCTTTGTTTTAACGCAAAAGACATAAACATTTTTTTTTGTATATTCTGTATAATATGTTACTAAAGGACATAAAAAATAAACCAAATTCTAGAGAAAACAAGAATTAGCAACATATATTGATGCAAGATACAAGTATCCTAACATCTTTCTTAGAAACTTTGCCTTTATGAATGACCTAAATTAGTACACTTTCCCAAACAACAAAAGAAATTTGCAAAAACTCTCAGCTTTTACTAGAAAAAAAAAATTGAAAGGTTTCAGATTTTAAATTACGTCCAAAGGGGCGTTTTTTAAACATTTTGTATGTTACTTTTATTTATTGAATATCATGTTCTTCGCATTTAAACCATAAAATTCAGTTAAAGAACAATATCGCAAAATAATTTTAAACTCAGCATATCTATAGAATTTCCTACACACTGTCTCACGCGCTGCAGATAAAAATGTTTTCTTTTCTGTATAACGTTGCCATGGCCCGCTTTGAAATCTTCGAGTTTGTTAATCAAAAATTCGTTAAAGTTTTACAAAATATGAAATCGTTAATAAAACAAATTCCAAATTTCAAATTTGGGCTTCCAGATGCCTATATTCGCAGCAGGATTACGGCATTCAAAATTCGATGGCTTTAGGTATCTACGTTTTATCACAATGCGAGAAACATACATACATTTATGCACATTCTTCATTATTTAATTTCTTTAAATATAATACAGGGCTGCAATATTTTGTGGCAACAGTTTGAAAAGTGATACAGACTTTTAATGTTTCCGACGCGAAATCGCAAAACGAAAACAATAGTCTTTCAGGGACAAAGCCCCTTTGGACTAATAAAAGTTGCAAAGCGGAAGTATAGTCCAATGTTCCTTTGACACAACGTAGTAAGATTTATTCTAACTAGCGAGCTATTATTATATTAATTTTGTTCCATTTCCTCGGTTAGCTTCACCATAATGTAAATTATCATGAAACGTAAATAACCAGAGAAAGAGAGTAAATTGAGAGAGAGAGTTTGGGAACGCGTAATCAAAGCTATTTCTCTTGTAATTTAGACTGGATTTGGTGGATGGTTCTGGTTTTCAATAGTATTTGAGCCAAGAGATCTAATTTGGAGTCTAGTTGAGAGGTATTAAATAGAGAAAAGTTTTTTCTATTCTAAAACCTCATAGAGAAAGATGAATAAATTGTTACAAACTCAAATTTGTTTATTAAGAACAAATTACTGAAGATTTAGTTCTGTAAAATACCATTTAACTCACCGGAGTAATCAAATAAATTTTATTGAATTTTAATCTACATTTGTTAAGCTGATTCTAATCTCACTCAGAGATTTCAGCACTTGCATCGGTCCTTGAAGCACCTATTTGAAGACAGCCGGCACAAAACTTGCATTTACTGCTAGCCCCTACATAAAGTGGAACTTGGAACCTGACTGATTCTAATCAAAGTGATATGTGCTGATATTTAGAAAGCAACATTTAACGAAGCCGTATTAGGTTAAGTTATAAGGAATTTTTATCTTCTTCCTGCGTGTTTTTCCGGTGTAATTGGTAATAAGTCCGGCTAGCAGTCGGAAGGTTTGCAGCTCAAATCCCGTCCTTCACATACTGATTCTCCTGCTTCTTGCTCCGAAGAATCATAATAGTCTCTACAGTGGCGCCAAACTAAAATATGATGACAATAATTCGTCACCGGCGGATATCACTGGGGAGGTTCATGGGATGAAATTGCGTATGAGAGTTAGTATAAGGGTAAAGAAAAGGGTGAGGATAATGATGACGAAGAATATGAGGATCAAGATCAGGATGATGAAGATGAAGATGGGAATTAAAATTGTAAAATGATGAAAAGCAGTTAAGGGGGATGAGGATTCTGTTCAGCATGGAGATGAGGGTGATGCAAATGTTTAGCCCTTTCCGGCACGCTACCTTTTAAAGTAGAAATTTCGACAAAAAAAGCTGGGCAGGCTAATCAGGCCTAGAGAAGTACACAGGTAAAGTTTTGTGAAGATAGCACTTATCGTTTTAATTCTGCGGGTGTGCTCGAAGTGGGCGCACAGAATGAATAGAGTTCCGAAAAGAGTGCTGAAACGAGCATCTAGGAAACGCGTAAAAAAGTAAGAGATTTTGCCTACGATTAAAACCACTAGATTCTGAATACCGTAACAGATTTACCATTACCCAGGGTGTGCCACGGGAAGGCCTGCTACTCTAGAGCCCCCTAAAAGAGATCTTCTTGCCTATATGATGATTACATGCGCATAAATGAAAAAACGTAACTCAGGTATATGATATTTACCTTATTTACATTTCATATTTACACATTTGTCATGGTAGTATTTTCGAAGAAAGTGACACCAACTTTGATAAAGCACAAACCAACACTGCATTTTTTGCAAATGTACCGGGATCAGTATCAGATTTACTATCTGAACGCAATTCATGTAGCACTTTCAGTGATTCAGAAATGGTCAGCGCTCTCCGATCCATTTGAAGAATAATTAAAAATCCGAAAAAATAAACTAATATTATATCTACAATTAGAAATTATAAACTGCAAAAAATGAAATAAAAGTCTGGAACTCAAAACTATCAAAACATAGAGCTAACAAAACTTCTTTGAACGAAAGCGAAAGAGAAGTGCTCTAGAGAAAAACCAAACAGTTAACTGATAAAATTATCCCTGACTTTCAGAAAATCACCCCAACAATTTCTTTTTTGATAACCAAACCTCCCCTTCCCCCCCAAAAAAAATAAGAGAGAAAGAAAAAAGAAATCTGAAAGGTTTCAGATTTTAAATTACGGTCCAAAGGGGCGTTTTTTAACGTTTTGTGTGTTACCTTTATTTATTAAATATCATGTTCTTCGCACTTAAACCACAAAATTCAGCTCGACAGCAATATCGCAAAATAATTTTAAAATGAGCATATCTTTAGAATTTCCGATACACAGTTACGCGCGCTTTAGATAAAAAGATTTTTTTCCCGTGGAGTGTTGCCATTGCTTGCTTTTAAACCGTTTGAGTTTGTTCCTCAAAAATTCGCTAAAGTTTTACAAAATATGAAATAGATAATAAAACAAATTCCAATTTCGGGCTTCCAGATGCACAAATTCGGGTGGAAACGTACGTTATTCAAAATTGGATGGCTTTATGTACCGTCGCTTTATCACATTTGGATAAATATACACAGATTTATCCAGGTTCTTCATCATTTAATTTTTTTAAATGTAATACAACATTTGGTGGCAACAATTTGAAAAGTGATACAGCCTTTTATAGTGATTCAAAGAAAAATCGCAAAACGAAAATGTAGTCCTTCAGAGACAAAGCTTCTTTGGACTACTACTACTAATAATAATAATAATAAAGGAGACATAGATAGAATAGATACAGTGTGTAGTACATGTTCTGCATTCAGGTGAACAAAAGGAAGTTGTCATTGGTAATATTTTTCCAGCTGGTAAACGTAGCTGGAGTAGACAGCCAAATTTTATACAACGCAACACACATTAGTGACTCACAAAAGTTTAGGAGACTTTTTCTAAAAGATTTAGCTATATGACTGATGAAGTCCCACAAGAAAGAACAGAAATCAATACGAGGGTAGTTTTTTTTTCAACCTCCGATCGCACAGTATGATGGCCAGGTATGCGGCAGGTGGTTGGTATGCGTAGTAGGCGACTGCGCATCTCCCCCTCCACACGCTCTGTCACTGGCGTATTCAACACGCCATTTTCTGTTGAGTTGCAGTCACGTAAACTTGGCTGTCGCTAGTGATTCTCCCACCAAGTGTGAATTGCGAGCTGTTATTCACCATAAGTGAATTATCGATGAAATTTCCGAAAGTTTCAAGATCTTCCCTGTACTCTATCGTTACTAAACAGTTGTGCTACAGAAAAGTTTGCGCTCGCTGGGTCCCACAGATGTTGACTGACGACCACAAAACTCGCCGAATGGTTACAGCGTTTGAGTTTCTTGATCGTTACAATACTGAAGGAGAAGAGTTTTTGAAATCCATTGCGACAGGTGATGAGACATGGGTTCAATATGACACGCCCGAAACGAAACGACAATCACAACTATGGATGCACACAAATTCTCCAAAGAGACCCACAAAATTCAAACGAATCTTTAACAACCGTAAGGTTATGGCAACTGTATTTTGGGACCAAAAAGGTGTGTTGCTTGTGGAGTTTATGCAGCCTGGAACAACAATTAATGCAGATTCATATTGTGAAGCTTTGTGACGCTTACGGAGAGCTATTCAAAACAAACGAAGAGGCATGCTGACTTTTGGAATTGTTCTGATCCACGACAATGCCCGTCGTGTAACCCAACGGCTCCTTCAGCAGTTTCAATGGGACATTTACGAACATCCACCATATAGTCCCGACCTAGCGCCGAGTAACTTTTATCTGTTCCCCGAACTGAAGGAGTGGCTTGGCGGGAAGCGCTTCCAAAATGAGGTGGAGCTGAAAGAAACCGTCACAACTCACTTCCAATCATTGGCGGGGACATTTTATGGAAGCGGATATTGCAAAGCTTGTTCACAGATATGACAAATGCCTCAATCGTCAAGGTGATTATGTAGAGAAATAACCTGTATTGTACATTACTTTTGGTAATAAAATCGTTTTTGCATATCCACCCGTCTTTTCTTTATAGCCCATCGGAGGTTAAAAAAAAATAGCCTACGTAAATTACTTCCCGATATTTGTTTTTTGAAAGGGGGCTAAAGAGATACAAGTTATCTCAAGAAGAACGACTAGAAGAGGTACCATCAGCAAAAATACGGGATTTTGTTGCGGAAGACAAAAAATAGAGTGAAAACAATTACGTGTCATGTATGTGTGCAAAAAAACATGCAATTACAGTAATGACTTGTCGGAAGTGCAACAGTAAGAGGAGCATCACAGCAGAAATTTAATATGGTTAGTGACTAAAATGTGTGTATAATACGTTACACTTTGTATTTTGCTTTTATTCGAAGAATTTTATTAGATTTCATCAAACGTTTTGGTTATTAAATCTTATAGCATAAATATTTGTTCTTACTTAGCTTACTTTCGTTTGCTTTTTTGGTGGTGTGCAAAATATACCACGCGTGTACTTGTGTAGTTAATAAACTACTTGCACCCTACTGCAAGCGTTTAGACATTACCTATGTGCTGGCGAGTTGTCGCCTTCCTTAATACTTAATGTGTACACAACTCAAAAGGTTAAAGTTAACAAACTTCTTTACCCCTCCCCACTTGTGAGTTTTAACTTAATATCGAATAAATTAAGTGTTAGTTCTTGTCAACTACTTGGGAAGATTACAGTTTATTAGCTGGGTTACAACTACAACTCTTGGCGAAACTACAAAACTAACTGGCTCAGAAAAAAAGAACAATGAACTTGTTATTTGGACCATTAATTATAATAAAAAGATTTTAAGGGATTTGACAAACCTCTGCAAGATCCATCTCGATAGAAGAGAACGTGTTTTGATTATTAAAAATGGTGATAACAACAGGCGTTCCCTTCTGCTCAGACTCACAGTTTTGAGTACCAAAAAACACTAGCCGTCAGTCTCGCACTTAAAATCATACTGGCTATTATTTATGTGTTTCGCCCTAAGGCACTACATGGAAGGGAGGGATGCCTTCGTGCAGAGTTTTCTAGGGAAAACTGGCTCGTATTGGCACGTTACACAAGGAAAAAGCCACAAAAGCGCCCATGCAGCCAGCCCGCTTGCGAGATTCGAACCTCAGACCGAACTACCAGTGTTCAGGGACTTTACCGCTCGGCCGCTGGTGGGCCAATCATACTGGTTACAGTTTCCCTCTCATTTCCTGTGTCCATTCTCTCACCCGTGGACTGAGCGACTATGTGAGGAGACATGGCATAAGGAAAAAAAAAACCTAAAGCTAACTGTTAAAAAATTAAATGTTAACAAATGTTACAAAAGATTCTGTTTGCTATCACTGAGGGCAAATTCTCGAATTTGCAAGTTCGAGATGATGCATCTATGCTTTTACGCAGGCACATTTACATACATGTAACCTAGGAATTAATTGAAATCATTTCTGTTATTATAATATAAAATGAAATATCATAATTGCAAATTTAATTTTTATTTCTTCCTCGCCAGCCATAGTTTAATTACTCTTTTAACTATTTTATAACACAGATATTCTGATTTTTAATCTGTCTCTAAGTCAGCTTAATTCCCACCAGTGACGGACCGGATAAATCCACTAGAAGCTAATTATTCGACTTGGTGTCAAACACGAAAGGATGTCTGCTTCTATAAGTCTTTTCACGGTTTTCTTAACTGAATCTCGAATACGAATCAGTTTCTGCTCCCGCAAAAGCATTTAAAAAGACCTCACGTGTTTTGCCATATTCAATTCAACAAACAATTCTCTGAAATAATGACTCCAAATGAATTTATTAGCTGAAAGCTAGAATTTTATTTTTCACTGCAAAATAAAATATTCCGAATAAATATGAATCTCTATTTTTGATGAATATCACTAAATCTTCCAACAGTCATAAATTTCTTTCACCTGTAAAGCAGGCCTCGCTTTTATAATGCTTTGGCTATATCATATTTTCATCATTATGTTATTTCAGCTTTAGAAATGATAGACGAGTTTGTCTTGTGTTGATCTTCGATGAAAAATGAAAGAAAAGCTAATAATTTCTTCCTACACGCATCCTGATCTCTTTTTAAGCTTTTTCCTTCTATAAAGGCATTTTGGTTTATACTGATAACTGATATTCTTTGAAAAACACGGATTTTTATGAGATAAGAAAACGAATGAAGAAATTCCACAAAAGGAAAATTCCCAATATTGCATCCCGAAACGAAAGAATCAACCACAAAAGAATTCTGATGATCATATAAATGAAGTAAACATTTATAAACGCTATATCATTGAAACGTGGGAAGAAGTCTGAATAGCGACTATTTTTCTATTCTTAAATATTAGCTCAAATCACGGAATTTTCCTCCTTTTCTACAAAAGCAAACAGGTTCTTGAAAACTGTAATGCAATCCTAAAGTATCATGAATTGGTATCATTGCTGCGTGAAATGTCTGGGTTCACTGAAAATTTGAAATAGAATAATTTTCTTAATGAGAAATCTATACTTTTACATACGAAAATTTTTATTTTTGCTATACAGACACATACACACACTGGAAAAGAAAAACAGAAAAGAAGGAAAAGAAAAATGCAGGAATTACTGATGATTACAATATTCACTGGGCTCCAAAAGGTGTTGGGATACCTTCGTTCATGCAATTAAAATAGTGGAACAGACTGAATTTAAACTTTTTAAATAATATTTGTAATCTATTCTTTACAAAATTATTTAGGAATTTATCCAAATAAAATTTGTTCAAAAGTAAAAATTAATCACCAAAAGATTTACGACACCATTTTTTACCAGAGAAATTAGGCCTTTAACTAAAACCTTTGTGTATTTATGTTTTCTATTTATAACAAGATTTTAAATATAATCTGACATTTTCTTTGAAAATGCGTTATGCAAATTAATCCTAATTTAGTTATTTAGTGCATTCGATAACATTGTGGCACAGCATTATAAAGAAAAGTTAAATAAAGTTAGAAAACAGTTATTTTTCACTTCAAAAAGGATAAATCTGTAAGGGAGATTGCTAAAAATTTGAATTTGCAACTTTTTTCTGATTTCAGTTTTAGCTGAAGCTTCTAAATAAGCAAAAGAAAGCGGTCATCCATCAAAGCTTACTTTGCAAGATCAGCGACTTTTGCTTAAAACAATTTCTTAAAGAAATCTACATCTAAGTGCTATAGAACATTTTTCTGAATTTACTGAATGATTTTATTTTATCAATCAAGCTCTTGTCAAAGAGACAGAATAATTGTTATATCAGCTTGAAGCCCCAGTCGGTTAATAAAAAAAATTTCTTAAAAAAAGAAACAGATAAACAACTTCGGATATTATTTGCAAAATTAATAAGTAAAATTTTATCGAAGTAAGCTTACAGCATCTTTATTATGAAAGTAAGTATAATATTTTTTCGTTCAGATGGTCGCTTTATTATCCGATGAAGCGAAGTTAGGTTACGTTATTTTAATATGCCAAAATACATAAGCGCTATCAACCTAAGAGGAGCGATGCCATCGTAGAGGACATTCTAATGTACACTGGTGTGCAAAAATTAAGGACAAGACGGTTTTTTCAATGTAAATTTGTACAAAAGCTTTCCAAATCAACACATTTAATACCGTAAGATCCCCAATACGTAAGGACATGAGTAATGTAAGCAACACTTACTAAAAGAGAAATCAGAGGGAAAAAATAGTAAAAATAGCATGGAGCGCAATGCGACTGAAGACCGAAACATCCCTGTGATGGGTGTCCAGCAAGAAGCATCCGGTCTTTAATAAGGGATATGATCTCTCCTGACTGCTAGGCAGGTTTCACATCATTTGTGCATGCTGGATATGTGGTTGTTAATGAGCTGTTGAGACACTGCTGCTCGTTCCTCTTCTAGCACCAATCGCAGTTTCGGAATCGTTACTGGCGATAAGTTACGTGCTGCCACGGGTCTCCCTAGTACGTTCCGTACATGCTTGACGGGATTTAGTAGCAATAAAAGCCAAATTTAAAAAGCTATAAAAGCCAGAGAGAAACACCTAAGCTAAGTTGTTTAAGTGAGCTGTTGTTGTTTATTTAGCTGCTGCAATTTTGTTGATCGGGTTAGCTTTCTCTGCACTTTCAGTTGCGATTCGTTTAACGTTTCAGTAGTTTAAAATATAGCTACAGATTATATTGCGTAATATTGTGATACACTCACTTAAAAAGGTTAAGCACGGAGAAGAAAATGCTAATTTCCGGAAGCCAGTCAGAATTGAAGAGGATGCAATTCGCTGCAGAGGTAGATGAAAGTAAGCAAATATGTTAGGTAACAGCCAATCGCGCTTTCATATCAAGAAATATGCAAAAAATGGCAGTCTTATAAGAAGTCAGCTTTATGAAGAATTACAGAAGTTGATTGTAAGTGCTTATAGAAGGTGTTTAAAACTTTCGTACAATTTTTTTTCAAGATATACGTGTTTCTATGACTTCCAGAAGACGAATGGAAGATTCTGACTGCTGGCGTGCTGTGGGGCACATTGAAGCAGGACAGTCGATCACAGATGTTGCTCTTTCCTTCGGCGTTCATTATTCTGTATTTTCATGTTTATGGAAACAATTCCAAACCATTCAGACAGTTGTCCGAAGGCCCGTAGCCGGTCGGCCAAGGGTTACAATCACCGCAGAAGATCGATATATTGCTATTGTACCCAAGCGGAATCGCAGAGTGACCTCCACACGTGTGACATCTATGGTTACGGCATCCATTGGTAAGGTGATATCTGCAGTTACTGTACGCCGAATATTACATATGAATGGACTGTACGCCTGGGTACCTCGACTTTGTGTTCCTCTATCCGTTCAGTCAAGAAGGGCGCGATTACAGTGGTGCCGGAACGTGTCAATTGGAATGTGTCTGACTGGGGCAATGTCATGTTTACTGATGAGTCAAGATTGGTTCTGGAGCCAGATGACAAGCGTATAAGGATATGGCGTGAACAACGGACACGCAATCAGTCCGAAACGTCACCGAACGTCACACATTCCGAGGCGGAAGCATTATGGTGTCGGCAGGGATTTCATTAGGATACCGCACCGACCTGCACATCTTTAAACGGGGTTCTTTGACGGCTGTCCGGTACCAAGATGAAGTCCAGAACCCATTGTGAGATTGTACGCTGCAGCAGTTGGCCCTACTTTTGTTTTAATGGACGATAACGCACGCCCCATAGAGCTAACATCGTCGATGACTACCTGGAGAGTGAAGGGATTGAGCGTATGGTGCGGCCAGCATATTTGCCCGACCTTAATCTCATTGAAAATCTTTGGGATGCTCTCGACCGTGCTGTATCTACACGTTTCCCACCTCCAGCCACTTTTATTGAACTGGAAACTGCTCTACAAGAAGAATGGCGATTGCTTAATTCTGCGGTGGTTGACCACCTAATTGGAAGCATGGTCACAAAGTGTAAACTTTGTATACAGATGAGGGGGGATCACATACCCTATTAATGTCCTTTTTTTTTCATTTTATTCTGCTTATTTTCACTTTATACGTAATTCTGTTTAAGTCTCCAGTTAGTCATTATCTGATAACTAAAAAAAATTTAATATTGTTTTCATTTCTGTATATAATTATCGATTTTGTTTTATGCATAAATAGTATATATGCTACTTTCCTGCCAAATTGTATGTCAATCAAAGCAGTATTTGTTGATATTTTTGCATTTTAATTCTCCGTGCTTAACTTTTGGAAGTGCGTGTATTTGTACGGATATCTTTGAGGGAAAATCCAGCGTTTTGTTATATTTCTTGCGATAAGAAAAAATTTTATTAACTTTTATCGGGCATATGCATTCAATCTATTCCACGTAACAATATATAATGTTTAATATAATAGATACGTGAGACCTGAAAATAATAATTTTTGCAGGTGTTAAATAAATAAAATAAATCTAAACGTGGTGGAAGTAAATCTTTAATGAAGTGACTTCGCGAGAGGATATATTTTCATTTGTTTTCTAACTAAATTGCGCCAATGACAAGTCTCGCACTAACTTATTTTATACAAGAAACAGAACACGCAAGGAAACTCCAAGTTTAGCCACTGCCTGTTAGTGAAATTAAAGTTTTCAAACTCTGAAAATAATGTTAATTACTCCTGTCTTTATCTCTTAATAGTGACATTCCGTGTTGTGTTCCTTCGAAACATTCCGTGAGGAATTTTAAACTATAATGTTCTCCTTTATTGTTCACAACAAGCATTTATTCCAAAAATTTCAAACACTTTTTACAAAAACATTGTAGGCTGTTTTTATACTTGGGAACTTCGTAAAACGTTTTTAGGGCAAAGAATCCTATTTTATTTTGCGAGTGTAATTACCACGCAAGTTGTTTCGTGAACAGAAAAGGAAAATAATTTAACTAATAAGTAAAATGAAAATCATAAAATAATATTAATTTCCATAAAATTAATTAATCTTCAAAGGAACTAGCACATCATTTTGCTGCGTATGCTGTCTTAATTGGCTAGCATGACCAGCTAAGAAGTAAAAGATTTGTAGTTCATTTAGTTTTTTACATTTCCTTCACCCAAAAATTCTCTGCACTGCTTCCTCAACTTAAAAATATCATGAACTTTAAATCTGTAGGGGTTATTTTTTTAACACTTATTTTAAATTTTAAACATGCTTTACTGTCTATTCTCGTTTCTCACCTACTATTCTCTACCAGAATAAGTTTTTAGTATCGCGTTGCATGTAAGTGAGACAGAAAGAGTCTTTAAAGGAGGTTTCGCTTACTTCAGGAGAAGAGTTTAGGAGTCCTTAGTGGAGCGTGTTTGCCGTCAAGCTATTTCGTTGTTTAAACGTAACTACGATCGGCTGTATTGTATGTGCCTGCTGATTTTCGCCAGTTGATTTAATTAAGGGAAACTACATTAGATAATATTGTAAAGCTTCGACTAAGTTCAATTTAGTTTAGCATTAGATTAGTTCGTTATTTTCTTATCTTGAGTTAAAGCCCAAGTGGAGGCTTCACTGTAAGTTCCAGAAAGGGGCCATTTGTGTTCTTAATTTGAGATGATAAAGGATGAGTTTAACCCTTTTTCAATAATACAGTTGAACTCAGCGATACATAGTTCAACAAGGTTTCTGCTAAGTTTGTCAGGACTGAGTGTTCGGTGCATATTCTTAGCAAACATCTTCGTGAACTCCTTAAATCTTGATCTTGAACAGGGAGCTGAATGCAGCTATGTTCTGTGGTAGAATATTGTGATTAAGTGGTAAAAGAACTTTAAAGGGATGTAAAATCCTCTTTTATTAAACCACAATTATTTACAACTACTTCCCAACTCGGGAGGGATACAGAAAGTAGAGACTGCACTTGGGTCTAAAATGAATAATCAAATAAATTAAACTAAAACTAATTAGAAATTAAATAGTCGTTGCTCACAGAGCTATAACGCGAGGTTGGCCTCTAAACTAAATGGTGCGTAGCAAGATTTAACTAATACTGACGCACTTGGAATTACTTCAATAAGTAATCACGTAAAAGCACTACGGCTTAGAATTTAAATACTAGCTAGTCAGGCGAACGTTGAATAGAGTAACACTGGTCTGAGACTAAAAGCTTTCTCACACTGAAAGAACTCTCTCACCCTGAAAGGTTTCTACCTTTTGTTTAAAAACTACTTGGCTCCACTTCAAATTAGCATACTGCTGAAACGCGCGCTTATTCTAACGGGAAGTTGAAATGAGAAGGGATAGACAGATTCAAATTAAAGTAAAACTTTGTTAGTTTAACTAAAACCTTACTAGTTAAGCAATGGGCAGACTAGTGAGAAACGTTACAACTTAATCGACTGGATCTCATGCTTACCCTCAGTCTACCTCTGAGTGAGACAAAATGCAAATTACCGCATCCCGTTGTGCCTGGTCTTTCGATATAAATGGTCAGCACATCCAACTAGCAAGTGAAAGATTTGTGATTCGAATTTCGGTGATGGCGTAGTTGATTTTCTGACATTTCCTCGCTTCGAAAATGTAAGTAATCTCTGCAAAGGAGATTGTGAACTAAAATGTGACAAACGAGAAATCATCACCGTCTGAATTTGGTCAATTAGGCTTCATGCCTCTCTCCAGTTGCTCTTGAAAATGGGGGAAATGTAAAGAAGTATCGCATATTCCTCACGCGTGGTTTCATGGTGTAAGTGGCTAACATATCCACTAGATATTCGAAAATCCGTGTTTTGAATCCTAGCGAATGTACTATTGATTTTCACGTTTGCTACATCGAAAACATAATTTTGTCAAAATTTAAATAATAATTTTGCTGGACTGGAAGTTTGTAAAATGATATTTTAGCTAATGTTGACTGAAATAGAATTCTTTCATTTTAACAAATAAGACGTCTACATTTCAAAAGGACCCTGAACGAAGTCAAGTGTTTGAAAGACCCATTCAGGATCAACTTCATCTGACTTCTTGTTCTTTTGATGAGCAAAAGCTTTTCATTTTCAATTCTCAGTTTTTAAATTTAAAGTAAATCTCATGCAGAATGCTCGAAAAAGCTGACTGGAGATTTGTTCCTTTAATTATTGATTCTAGTGGCTAGAAATATTGACCAGATGGGATTTCAATTGCAAACATTTTGAAAGTGAAGTAAAGAATTTTATCAGTCTCTTCGAATACTTTCATTAAGAATATTTTCCAAATATAAAATCCTCCATTTTACATGCTTCCTGTGGAGAAAAATTACAAGTTATCGAAGTAGTTATTATGTTTTTAGTAAGGTAAATACAAAAGTTTTCACATCCGTGCATGCAAAATTCGAAGAGATATTTGAGAATAAATCAATTTTCAAGCCCATCACCAATATAAATTCAAATATTTGTATAACTATAAACTAGTTACATGTTTCGGAATTTTGCCTGCAACTTTTTGCATTAATCTTAAGAAGACATTATAAGTATCTTTCTAATTAATATTTTTACTCTTCTACAGAACCAATATAATGTTACATTTATTTTTAGTTACTTCCCCAAACAGCCAGTTCTGTAAAATCATATATATATGTTCAGAAACTTTATAACCGGAAGTATAAAAGACTGTGACTGGAAGTACAATAATACTGTCACTGGAACAACAATATTGTAACTGGGTGTACAATAATATTGTAACTTTTGTAAGTGGAAGTCTAAGATCAATTAAAGGAAAAAATCCTATACCCACCTTTACTGAATATTCTAAATACTTTGCAATCGTAATTAAAGAGGAAGTGTTTAGTGATCTATTGGCCAAAAAAATTTAGAATTACGCCGCGAAGGCAGAAATAACCCTCCCATCATATAAATACACATTTCTAGCTCATAAATAACTGCAGTTTGAAAATTTAAGTAAACTGGCATTATTATTTGCCAGACATGAGGAAACGTGAAAATGAGTCATACCAGTTTATTAAAAGTGATAGCACGATACTGATACAATCTTAAAATGTTTAGTCAAAAATGGCGGAATGCTTTTTGTTATGTCTTCCTCCGCTCTCAAGCTATTAGCTTTCCTTTTAATGACAGCAGAGAAGAAGGAAAGATTGAGAAGAGAATCAGTGTATTAATAAAGCTAGTTATATTTTAGTTTTGTAGGGTACCAGACACAACCGTGGCTAGATTAAGACATTTAGAGATCCTAAGCACTTAAATTATTTTAGTCTCCTACCTACATTTAGGCCTGATTTTCTTCACTCCTTCACTCTAAATTTTGGTTTAGCTGCACCGTACATTCCATAGTAAAACCGGCAATGTGAAAGTTTTGTCATGCCCCATTTTTTTTGAGTCTCTTAGACAATATTTATGTGGATTCCTTTCTCCTTGATACCCTCAGCACATGCTTATATTGCTTAATTGTTAAGCCGACTCTGAACGCAACATTTAACTTCTGTCATATTTTGAGATTTCTGACAAGTGAAGAAAATTTCCATAAACTATTAAAAAAGTTGAGAAAAGTAGTTTTGTGATTCAGAAATATCCAGTCTTCACAAATGCTAGCAACCCAGGACTAGTATGGAAGCCTATAACCAATCAACAAGTTAGAACAATTACGGCTGCTGTGATACCCGTAGATTTAGCTTTCTGTTTTCTGCAACTTTCTAGTAGATAAATTGCAAACAGATGATGCTTAACTTCAAAACATTCTATGGAGCAATGAGGCCCATTTTTCCATAATGGCACGGCCAATATACAGAATTATTGCATTCGGATCTCACAACATATAAGCATACTCAGTGACCCAAAAACAACAATTATGTTTGTTTCAAGAACCTGTATGCAACAATTATATTTATTACAGTGAATCGAGAAATAACAGTGTGTGTTGTCGGTGCCATGTACATTATCATTGATGCAAAGGTAACAAATATGAACTTTCAGTGACCCAATTGCAACAAATCTGTGTTTTGGCCGTGCTATGAGGATTACCAGTACCTGAATGCAACAATTTTGTAACCTCGACCTTTTCGCAAATCAAGATAACAGTGTGAGGATTCTCATTCTGAATTAAAAGGCAAAGAAAATGTGTTCATATTCCTGTTACATATGAGGAGAACCAGTTTTCTTTTATATGAAGCAGTTTTAGCAAGTTTCTTTTATACCAATATTGGTGTTACATGTGAGAGAATCGAAAAACGGTAACCCATTTAGTTATGAGGAACAAAACTGAGGAAAACTATATGTTTGCTTCAGGACAACAAATCGCTCAATGAAAGTTTAGGTTAAGTATAGGAAAAAATGCTAAATTCTAAACTAGAGAAGTCATCTCATTGTCCGAAGCACAACGTATAACGAATAAACTAACTTTCCACGACTTAACGATATTTGGCCGTTATTTTCCAAGGTAGACCAACAACATGATAACAAAATATTTTATTGATCTTTTAATCTATGAAAATGTCAGCTTACCATCTGTTAAAAGCTGTTTACCTTACCAGCTGTTTAAAGAGATAACCATAGTAATATAATAACTTGACAGGAAATGTTGGTAAATTCACATTTCCCCTTGCGTCTGCGCAGTTCTTAAGAAGATGAAACTTATAATGCTATATAATCCCGCAGTAGAAGGCTAGAGCTGTGTGTGTCCTCTTGGTTATAGTTCTTGTGGCCTATCCTGATGTGTTTATCCGTGAAATTATTGACGTGGTTATAGCTATGATTTTCATCAGCTTGGTGCTGCAGATGCACGAAAATCTGTCATGGAAAGTAGTTGTTGAAGACAGAAATGGAAGTAGAATTCCAACAGAGTACGAGATTCAAGTCCCAGATAATATCTACTATGAAATAATGCATCGACTCATAGTCAAATGCCTGACGAACTAATGAAATGTGAAGTAAACTCAATTAATATGACGCAGCAGTTATCACTGTCAAGTTTCCACCTGTTATGCATCTTATGCTTTTTATCGTATGTGAAAGGCTGACATACGCCCTGTTCATCTATTCTGCTAAGTTCAAGGAAGCTACTATTTAAAAACTTTTAATTTAACATATATCCTGTATTCTCCTTTGGTGGGCTACCACTGCCATTCTCAACATCCCCAAAACAACAGTAAGAAAACAATTTCTAACCTCCTACCCAAAAAATGCCCCACCTGAAGTAGCCATCACATGGCAAGCTTCAATTAATTCATTTAACGAAAACTAATCCCACTTCTAATGGGGTTTCAGTAATTCAAATATTTTAGTATATACCATACAGAAGTTAATTAAAAAATGAACTAAGTTTTAGCTAACGTGAACTCTAGCCCTGCGCACTAACAAATATGACAGCCACTTGCAGGAAACTCAAATCAGCTAGGGTAAATACCTCGTCTGGCGATTGCTACAATTCTCTCTCTCTCTCTCTGTCTAAACCAGCGATTTTCAAACTGTGGGGCGCGCCCCTTTAGGAGGGAGTGATAACCCTACGTTGGGGGGGCGAGAGGATGTCGAAAAGTCGAAAATAAAAAATTATCTAAAAAAATTAATAATTTACTGAAAGGAATCTAACCGAAATATATTCTGATATAATAAAAAAATAAAATACACATTTACACTGATATAATATACCTATGATGTATCAGTACAATAATATATGTATACTGTAATGTTTCCGAGCTTTTATGGAAAAATAGCAAGACAGGATTGTCTTTTTAAACTTATTTAAAACTCAACAACAAATTCATTCGTGATTAAATAATGGATGAATAGCGTAAATTGTTGCATTGCTATATCTTACAGA
>KK117671.1:202043-217440 GCA_000611955.2 Stegodyphus mimosarum
AAAAGATCCGTCAACGGAGCGGCGATTGCTGAGTACATCGGAATTTAACGGCTATAGTAGCCCGCTAATCCCAGAAATGCTCTTATATCCGTTTTAGGCGTGGGTGTTGGGAAATCTCTTATAGCTTTGGTCTTAATTTCCGACGGTTTCCGGTACCCTTGGCCTACAACATGGCCCAAATAAAGGACATGTTTTTGAGCAAACCGACATTTTGAAGGTTTAATTGTCAATTTCGCTCTACTTATACGTTTCAACACAATTTCCAGATACTTGAGATGGCATTCCCAGGTTTTCGAAAAAATAGCCACATCATCCAGGTAGGGAACTGCAAATTCTTCGCATCCCTTTAATACCTCTTGCATCATCTTGGAAAAAAAATAAGGAGCGTTTTTTAAACCAAAACTTAACCGTAATGGCCTGTAAGTGCCGAAACTGGTTACAAATGCGGCATATCTTTGAGCATTAGGGCTTAAGGGTATTTGCCAATATCCCTTAGCTAAATCTATAACCGTGATATATTTTGCAGAAGCAACTTCTTCTACCCGTTCTTCTATATTGGGTAAGGGATAGAACTGGGTACGTGTGATTTCGTTTAATCGTCGGTAATCCACACAAGGTCGAGGGTCCTTATTTGGAGCTTCTACGAGAATCATAGGAGAAGTGTAGTCTGATTCCCCCACCTCAATAATTTTTAGGTCAAGCATTCGTTGAATTTCTCTTTTTAAAATTTCATTTTGTCGATGTGACATTCGATACGGCTTAGATCGTACCGGCTTATTACTGATAACTTCAATATCATGTTCTACGAGGTCTGTCATTCCCGGCTCGTTAGAAAAACTTTGCGAATATTTATTTAATAACCTCTGCAATTGATCTCTTTGAGTAGGTTCTAATAATTCTTCCAAATTGCTACTTTTAATAACCTCAGAATAATCGTAAACGTTTGGATTTGTATCAATATTAGGAAAATCTATTTCAGTCTCAATCTGGTCAGAACCCTCTTCGCTACAAGACAGGTAATTAATTACCTCAGGTCTTTTATAATATGGCTTTAACATATTGATATGATAAATTTGGGATCTTTCTTTTTTCCCCGGTAAGGATACGATATAATTTGTTTCGGATACTTTATTTTCAACTTTGCCCGGTCCTGTCCATTGAACCGAAAGTTTATTTGCCTTAGAAGTGGCCAAAATTAAAACCAGATCACCTTCTTTAAATTCTCTTTTTATGGCATTTTTATCATACCATTTTTTTCTCCTGAGTTGTTGATCTTGCATTTTCTCAACTGCCAACTCTTGACACTTTTTTAAGCGATTTATGAGTCTAAAAACATACTCGGTTACTGGTTGTTCCTCCTCTGGTGAATCCGTCCAATGTTCGTATAACAACGTTTCTGGAGTACGCAAATTTTTTCCGTGGACAAGTTCCGCAGGTGTGAAACCCGTGCTTTCATGCGTCACAGTTCTTAAAGCAAGAAGAGCCGCCGGTAGCACCTGTTCCCAATCAGAATCAGCCTCCAAACATAAAACTCGTAATATTCTTTTTATAGTACGATGAAATCTCTCCACTGGATTAGACTGAGGGTGGTGTACCGAACTATGACTAACTTTGATACCGAAACGTTCAAAAAATTCTGTGGTCAGATTGCTCATAAATGAAGTTCCTTGATCGCACTGAATCTCTTTAGGGAATCCCATTCTGCTGAAAAGATTTAACAACGCATCCACTATTGTAACCGAAGTTATATCTTCGATTGGAAGAGCCTCTGGATATTTTGATGCTACACATATAGCAGTTAGTATATATTTGTTTCCTTTAGATGTGGTTGGCAAGGGTCCACAAGTATCTATGTTTATTTTTGAAAATACTTCCGATATCACAGGGACTAATTTCAGAGGCGCTTTTTTTCTATCGTTAGATTTCCCCACTCTTTGGCAAGGATCACAAGTTCGAATATAAGTTTCCATATCTTGATAACATTTGGGCCAAAAAAAATATCTAGCTAGATTATCTTTGGATTTAGTTACGCCCAAATGTCCGGACACTTGTTCATGACATAAACTCAATATCTTCTCCCGACAAGTTTCAGGAATGACCAATAATTTCCGTACATTTCCTAAACGATCTTCTTGACACTTATACAGCAGCCCCTTTTCTATCTTGTAAATATTTGTCGAAGAGTTATTTTGAGAGTCTCTTGTCGCTATGTCAAAAAGCGGCTTTAAATCTTCACTCTGTTGCTGTAATTGAAGGAATTTAGTCTTGCTTATTGAAAGTAGAGGAGGTAGGTCATTGAACTCCGAAACGGGCAGGAGCGACTTTCTGTCTTCCTGTTCTTCTTGTTCCGTCCCCTGGGAAGTATAATCGTTCGCGAGGGAGGGAAAACTCGGTAGGGGTACAATATTCGTATGCTCACCCCTTTCTTTTGCTGCTTGAAGGCCTTTCTCTTCGCTATTGATCATTTGTCGACGTTTCTGAGCCCGCGTCTCCACTGCGTTAACTTGGAAAAAGTATTCCTTATTTTGATTTTTTCCTAATTTTGCAGCCGTCCGATTCCCTAATATATAACGTCCTTGATCAAGCTCATTTCGTATGACTGCGGCCTTTGTTAATATTCGTCCAAATTCTGCTTCTATTTCAACATGTGCTAGGGGAAGACATATAGGTGATTCATCGAACGGTTGTTTTACCCAAACAGTTTCTCCTGTTAACATTGAAGGGGTAATGTATTTTTTACAGATCACATCAATGGATGCTCCAGAATCCCGTAATACAGGAAGATCGAACCCGTTAACCTTAGCCATTGTAGTGTATGGCGCTAAATAATCTTCTTCATTCTCTTGTACCCTGTTAACAACAGCCGTAGATTTAAAGTCTTTCTGAGCTTTCGGACACTGCGGCCTCAAGTGATCGATTGAGCCACAAGTATAGCACTTAAGAGGTTTACGTACTTCAAAATGACGCTCATCTTGATTTCGAAAAGTTTCTGTTTTTTTCGAAACTTTTTCCCCAGCCTGTTTATACCTTGGCGAATCTCTGAAATTAGGCTGATTTTTATTTCTCTTTTGCGACTCCGAACCATGAACTGGAGAGACCTTTTTCCGGTATTCACGTACGTTTTCATAATCTTCTAACAACTCGGCTAATTTATTTGGGGACGTTATCTTGGACCATTCATCAATAAAATGCTGGCGCACTTCGAAATTTACGCGACGCTTCATTTGATCCGTTATCATCAGGTCTTTTAAAAGTTCAAAATCATTAATTTCCAAGCCCGAGATCCATTCTTCAAAATAATTTCTTAATTCAAATGCGAAATCCCTCCAAGTGGTTTGAGCGTTTTTTTGGGTTTGCGAGAATTTGATTCTAAATTTTTCTGGGCTCAGTTTAAACCTTTTAAGAAGTATCCCTTTTATGTAAGCATAGTCATAAGCCTGTTCTTCTGGCTCTCGCATAATCAGCTGAACTATCTCTGTTGGCAAAAGTGTTAATAAAACAGAAACCCATTCTGATTGGTTTAGATTCGCCCTCTTTGCTTGGCGCTCAAACATGACTAGGTACAAACTAACATCATTCTCTTCGGGATCAAATTTTTGGATCATTTTTTGAAGTTCAAAATGGTTTCTTCTAGGCATACTTTCTTCCTTCCCATCAATTAGATCCTTAACTTTAGCGGCCTCCAATTTCATTTTGGTTATCTCGAATTCTCTTTCTTCTCTCCTAATTCTCTCTTGCCTCTCTTCGTCTTCTCTCCTAATTCTTTCTTGCCTCTCTTCTTTCTCAAGTCTCACTGACGTGATATTTTCCAACAGACTTTTAATTAGTTCCTCCTCGTAGGCTTCATTTCCCATAATCAGCTGTCTTAAATCTAATATCCTAAGCTGGGGTCCAACCTTTTCCCCTAACTCTTCAGCCAAGGATTTAAGGTCCTCTTTTCTAGCTTTTGCTAAGAATGCCATGATATACCCTCAACTTATACTCTAAATCTAATGAATCTCTCTTTATATATATAAATTTGATATACAACTAAAATTTACAATTCTGAGGCTCAGTATTTAACTCTTAATTTTTTTCAGAACAATTTCTGGTATTCTAAACATACATTCAAGACAATTTACACTATACTGTGAACAGGATGCACTCAGTTGCAATTAGTTAAATTGAGAATTTAAGATAATACAATATGCTTTAGATAATACAATATTCACATTCAGATCATCAAAACTTTCATAGTATATTAAGTTATGCATTCAAAAGTAAATTAAAATAAACGTATAAATACTCATAAATATCAATACAACCACAGTTTGAACGTAAGATATTAGTGATTTCTAAACTTTCTGTTAACACTTTCAACTGAAAATTTTCACTTCTCATAATTCTTACACAAAATGATAATTCATATTCTGTACTGAAAATCAAATAAACAACAGTTTAATTTTAAGCTACCAAGATTTACTTATCTTCATTTTTAACACAATGAACTGAAAATTTTTGGAATTATAATTCTTACGTACTTATATTTCTTACATGAAATACATTCTTACAAACTTATAATTCTTACATACCATAACAGTTTACATTTACTTCTAATAATTATAACGTTCAAGACGACTTAGAATTGATAATTCAGAATACCCTCTAAAAGATAGAATCTTTAGAAATATTACAATTTTACTCTTCAATTATAGAAGCATAATAGTAGCAAAACTCACAACAATTCACTCTATTAATACAACTTCAAATTCTTAAGATATTATTTAATTATAATTCCTGGATTCAAATTTCTAAATTTATACCTAAATTCTTAAATATATTTTCTTATCTGAAACATAAATATCAATCAACGCATTTGCAAGCTTCAACGACCAATATTTGTTAGAAAACATTTACCTGAAGTGACATAAATGACACAATAGAAATACTATATCTAATAAACCTCACTGCCTCAATATAAAAAATCCAAGGTACTTACCCGCCTGGACTGTAGAGTTGAAATTCTGATTGAAGCCTGGAACATGAAAGTGTTGAATCTCACAACTTAATTCTTTTATTGGACGCTGAAGGCTCATGCACTAAATTACCACACAAACGTATATCACCATACTACACTTTCCGAACACTGATAGTCCTCAACTTAAAGATGCTGAAAATCTTCGGACAATGGATGTCCCACTAAACTTCAAGCGAATTGAATTTTGGATCCTGGTGGTCTTCTCTTTCACCCGGACTGACGTCTGGAATCTCCTTTAGAAAAACACAAAGCTGAATTTCGGAGCCTGACGGTCCTTTCTTTCTCCCGGACTGGCGTCTGGAATCTTCTTTATAAATCACAGAGTTGATTTTCGGAGCCTGACGGTCCTTTCTTTCTCCCGGGCTGGCGTCTGGAATCTTCTTTATAAATCACAGAGTTGATTTTCAGAGCCTGACGGTCCTTTCTTTCTCCCGGACTGACGTCTGGAACTTAAAAACACAGAGCTGAAGTTCGGAGCCTGACGGTCCTCTCTTTCTCCCGGACTGACGTCTGGAATCTTCTTTAGAAAAGCGCGGAGTTGAATTTCGGAGCCTGACGGTCCTTTTTTTTCACCCGGACTGACGTCCGTATTCTTTCTTTGTTAAGCACAAGAGTTCTCGTTCGATGACCAAACTAAAACTGCTTCGTGGATTTTCATCATACCTGCTGCCACCAAATTATTATAGCTGTAACGTTTCCGAGCTTTTATGGAAAAATAGCAAGACAGGATTGTCTTTTTAAATTTATTTAAAACTCAACAACAAATTCATTCGTGATTAAATAATGGATGAATAGCGTAAATTGTTACATTGCTATATCTTACAGAAGGGAAAAAGCGAGTTTCCCACAGAGTTCTCTGACTACATGTCTATCCAACTCCACTGCTTCGTCTCTTCTCACAAAAGAACAGCGAACAGCCGTGAACAAGTCGGCATCATAAAAGCATTAGGGGATAAAGACCCATTAGCCTTCAGGACATTCTCCCTGGCCGATCGCTTACACCCTGGTTCTAAAAATGAATTTCTTTAAGTTACAGGAAGTCAGGAAGTCTGTTCGAACAAGTCGAAGTCGAAACAGGAAGTCTCTAATAATAACCAGATCGTTGTTTTCTAATGATTCATTTGCTGTTACAGTTTGTCACAATACCTATAATGTACCTATAATGTAATATAATAATATAATGTAATGTAATAGTAATAATATATGTATGTGTAATGTATGTGTAATATAGTGTAATGTAATAATAATAATAATAATAATGGATAATAATAATGGATACTTATAATGTAATGTAATGTAATAATATGTGTATACCTATAATGTAATGTAATAATATGTATATCTATAATGTACATGTTTATAAATATATCAGTACTTCACAATGTATTTTATAATTAATTTATGAATACTAAATTAAGAACAAGTTTAATAATTACTAGTGACTCCCATGGGCTTGTCTTGCAGAGAAAGTTTTTCAATGGAATGTTTAATATTCGAAATTGATACTCTAAGTTCTTTTTCTATGTTTAGCTGAGATTTATATTTTGTCTTCAGAGCAGCCACCGCAAAAAATCCGGTTTCACAAAGGTAGGATGTTGTAAATGGTAATAGTATACGGAATGATTTTGTTTTCAGTGCAGAAAATTCGTCATTCATCCCTGCTCAAAATTCAAAGAGTGATTTACTTCTAAATTGCCTTTTGATTTCGCCGCTTGACGCGAAATCTATGAAGATTTCTTCTTTGGCAACTGAGAGCCTTTCTGGATTATTTTGAAATGGATAAAATCCTTTATTAGATTTCATACTGTCTGCTGCCAATAGTTTTGGGCAAATAAGACACAAGGGCCTTTCTTCTTCTTTTAATTCAATACTGGCAAATTCAGAATTTACGCATTGTTGAGAATAGTTTCTTGATACAATTTTCGAAAGCACGCTCTTCTGTGCACTTGTTGATGCTTTATTATCCTCTAGTGTTCGCTTACAACTTCAAAATTTATCCATGATTCTGTTTAAATTTACTGTCGTAAATATTTGATATCGTGAATTGCAATTAACGCGCAAATTACAAAATTCACATTCAAGATAGATTCGGTAGAGGTAGAAGGATCCACTCTACCAAGATTGACTGGAATAGAACGAGATGCAGTATTTATACACGTTTTGTGCAGACAGTTTGATAAGTTGCGCAGACGTCCACGAGAATGCCAGGTGAGATGGATATAAGATAAAAAGCAACAGAGACTAGAACAATTTTTCTAACGACATTTGTACTTTCAGAAATGGAGGATTAAGGAAACAAATATTTGATTTAATTAAAATTATTTTGCAAATCTGTTCCAATTTAAAAACTAGAGAAAGTAACATAATCCTATTACTTAAAAGTAACTTACTTAAAATATCTATCACTTAAAAGTAACATGTACTTTATAATTAAGGTCGTATTGTAGCTTTAACGGCAAAGTGCATTATTATTTCCTTTAATACACTGTTATTAAATGGGAAGCGCGATGAAAATTATGATTGAAAACTGGGTCTCAAATATGGAAAGTTTGAGAAGCACTGGTCTAAACTATAAATTTGATCGCTATTTAACATCCACCTAAATTTCAAAGAAATAGAAAGAAAGTACTATGAAAACAATGTATTGGCTAAAATGAAATTTATATATGCTGTTTTCGCTCAAAAATTGAGATCGAGATAAATAAAGTCGTTCGTCACTCTTGTTGCTCAAATGCTAATGAGTTATCACACCTAACGACGCGTGACGCTAGAAAAAAATTTTCCGAGAAACGAGCTTCAGCTTCTACCGCTGGAGAGTTCCTCGACAAAACATTCTGTGCAGAACCGATGTCTTGGTTATTTACGCAGGGCATTTTGTGACTGAAGCGAAAATATTTCACTTGCAGCTCTGCCCGTCACCGTCGATGGTGACGCTCTGCCCCGCGCAGGTATTCTCCAAACAAATGATTTTCTCGAAAATCAATAAATCAAATATCTGGAAAGCAAAGATTTCCGGAAATCTTCTTTGAATGCGCGGTGACGGACAGGTCTGATAACGGTTTAAGACAATCTCATGATTATTCTTGAGACCTCCCCAATGAGTCGCAGAGTAAGGGATAAGTAATAAAATGTAATGGTTGAAAGTTTTTTAAACAAAGACGAACCTTCGAAATACTAATAAATTTCTTTCAAAACACAACAGAAAATAATAAGAGATTCCAGAAAACATTTAGACATTTTATTGGCAAAATGTTAATTTTAGGATGAAGAATAAATGAATAATGTGCATGCGTTTTCCAAAATTTAAGAAGAAATTAAGAGGCTAAATTTTCTCACATTGAAAACCTTCAGGCACCGCAATACACGTCTCATCGGCACTGCAGGAGGAGTCGTCACATTCTGGAATTTCTGCGGAAATGGAAGAAAGTTATTCCAATAATAATTCTGGCTGCTGATTTAGCTATTCTGAAAAATTACTAAAATTGCTTCGAAAATAAATCAGTATTATTTGAGAAATTAAATGCACTTGTACACTTTAATCAGAAAATCCTAACTTAAAAAGCCTTTAAAACAGTGCTTCTCAGTCTATTGAAGTTCACAATATAATTCACAGAATTTTCTTTGTAAAATTTTAATTTTAAATCGGAATAAAATGTGTTATCAGGAGCGAATAAAATTACTGTTTAATTACATAGCTACTACAATGCAAATTTTTTCCATTTATTGAAAGTTTGTATAAGTATACAGTACAAGAATATGGTTTACTAGAACGGAAATCATCGAAAAATTTCGTTTGATTAATGTAGCACTTAAATGTTTTATATTCTTTGATATTAGCGGAATCATCCAGAAATGTTTAGGAGGAACTGGCTACACTGCCATCTGTCGGATTCGCGAGTAGTTATTTCATTCTCTTGAAGTGATTACATTAATCACTATAGCTGCCAATCATATGAAAAATCGGGTGATTCTCCGATGAAAAACGGGAATTTCCAAGAGGTTTCCACCTCCTATTTCAAAAGAGCTCCAAACTGATTTAAACTCACTTTATAATGAATCATTTAGCGTTTATATGATGATTCTGTAGTAAAATATATTAACATTTAATAAATTTTACTTAATTAATTTAGTTTTATGTTCTTTGGCTAACTTTCTTTTCTCTTTCTCTTATATTTCTATACTGACAGAATTCTGAATAGAAAAAGAAAACTTTCATAGCACTTTTAAATAAGATTAAAATAAAATTAATAGTTAATGTACGTATTGTGCGGATATACTTAGTAATGTACTATATGCTAAACAATTATACACAAACATTAACTGATAAAAGATGGTTTGAATCTACAGTAGATTAAATAAAATTTAACTAGAAAAATTGTTCCGAAAATGGCTATGTGTGAGGGAGAAAATTTGTACTATTTAAATTTAGTTAATCTCAATTTTGATAGTTTACTCGAAAATATGAAGAAACGATGATAGAGTTAGCAGCTATGAATCGGTGACACAATCTCTCGTATATGAGGATAACTAATTCTCCTTAATAATTTATTTTAAATAATCCATAATAACATTTTTTTTATTTGGCTCAAAAATATCTCGCGACGTGCTTAGACCGATCTCGTAGCATTCTAAGGTGCTACGACTCACGGATTGAGAAACATTGCTTTGGAGGGCCTTCGGTGAAAAAGTAATTTTTTAAGTTTGTGATTATCATTTACGCTAATTAGTTTCAGTTAAATGCTGCAATGAGCAATGCATTTCTTTGCGCAGCAAAACGATGTGGTGTTTCTTCTTTCAGAAAGAAGTAATTCACCTAGTACACGTTGTTGTTTAGGCTTGGAATTCTAACTAACTAAATAAAGGAAGCTAGTGAATATTAAAGCTTGCGAGGAAAATATCTTTGTTATAGAACACAGAAAAGAGAGATAGTTTCCATCAAAACGGGGCATAGTAAATCAAAATTCAGTCCAAATATAATTTTAAAAAGGGGTTTAATGGATACCTTCCCTTTCAGCAACTAATCGCACCTATGAGCGCGAAAAGCAACAGGCAACTTATCCTCGAAACATATTCAACTAGAACTGGTACAACGCCAGGTTTCTAGCCCTAATATATACGTTGATGGTGAAAAGTTTTAGTTCAAACAACGTGTTTCGTAAATTTCATACGTCAAAAGGGAAAAAGATTGTGATACCTAATTAAAAAAACCAAACAAAGAAGGTTCCAATTAGAAAGTCCCTTCTGGGGGGAAAAAAGTTCATTGATTTACAAAATAGATTTGCCCCAAAAAAGTGATTTCTCGCAAAGAAATCACTTTGCATGCAGATCACATGCAGATGATGTTAAAATATTTTAATGATTGGCATATAAAGTACCTTTCCAAAAAGTCTTAACATCACCAAAATTGTCCTAGTCAGAAAGTTCTGTCATATTAGTCATTTTTTAAGCATTAACCGTGTTTCTATAAATGAAAATTTAAGAGATATTAATTCGCATAATACTTTTTAATGCAGTGTTTAAGGAATAGAAAAAACCGCTACTTATTAGCTTTATTAGAAGAAAAAACGTACGTAGAAGAAAACTACGATTTAAAAGTTTTTTGAAATCGTGTTCGAGATTAAAACTGAAATCGTTAGCTAAAAGAAATTAATTTATCCACTTATTTGTGTTTGATGGTTTGAATTTTATTAATATTTGTTGTTCCTTTATTTAATGAATATATATTTTGTTGTTCTTTTATGCTTATTTGTTGCCTATTTTTCGTAATCTTTAATTTGTGCCCATTTATTTCCATCGAAATATGTTTAATTCCTCTATTATTTTATTGTACTTGAAATTTCAATAACTATTATTGGAGCCATGAAAATAAGTTAAAGAAAACTGGAGATGTAGCCTAGTGATTCTTACAACGCCTTCATGACATTTTGTGAGTTCCAGCCAGCTTGGCGAATTATCGGAAGTTTCCAGAAATCCCATGTTAGGGACTCTAGTATCGATTTTTCAAGAGCCTTTTGGTTGTGTCTCCTCCCCTGGGCAATGGAAAGAATGTATATATCGACAATGTACTGAATAAAATAACAGGCTTGTAAATGATCGCACGATGAGCGATGAACGCTACAATAGTATTTCCGTTTCTGAATCTGCATTATTCACCTCGAAATTTCAAAGTTCCCAGTTTCCTACTTCTGTGTATTAAGTAATGATAACAAAGAATGCTATAAATTTCTCAAGCATCCAAAACTGGAATAGGAATGGATTCATAAATTTAATTAAAACGAAAAGAATCTGAAAGTTTGTAAGGAAGGTTCTTATGTTAATCTAACCAGTTACTTTGATTTAGATCGTCACTTCTTTCTTTTTTTCCCCATATTCCAAATACAATTAGTTATAAGACTATTTAAGCTGAGGGCTTTTGGATCTTAGATAATTTTTACCACTGGCGTAGCGTTATTAGAATTCTTCCAGTCCTATCTAAATGTAATTATCTCTGCATTTGCATTCTATCGCAGCCGACTATGCGTCGGTGAATTATTTGAGCCATTCCCAGCATTTAAATTTATTTTACAGTTATTATTTAACTTACATCGCCACAAATTGTAGTTACCTGTAGCACGAGCCATGCTCTTCATGCTAAACATTCTGTTTAAAAACAATATTATTTAAACCTTTGCAAGTCATTTGGGTTGTAGGACTCACATTTGAAGTTAAGATCAGTTACAACCTTATAAGTTAAATTCAGAGATAATATGGGCAGTTTTTAAAGCAGAATTGGGAAAGGAGGAATAAGATAAATGGGATGATTTCAATTTATCGAAAACGGATTCTACTTCATGTATCCTGTAAACAATACTTTGTTCATAAATCACATCAACTTACTTTTCTCGCACCTAGACCCAGTGTACCCTAAGAGACATAAACACTGAATTCTGCCTTTCTCTAAGTCCACGCAGCTGCTAAAATTAAGGCATGGATCCTCGTAGCAATTGGTTTCGCCTGAAAAGAAAACTACAAATTAGTTTCTATTCTCACTTTTGATGTTATGCAGAAGTATAGAGATTTTGAGCTGCTTAAAATGTGGTACACTGTATTCAAGTACTTTAAATGATTCTTTTTTGAACCAATTACTTTAACAAAACAATGGATCTTGAAGAAAAGAATATTGCGCCATTTAAAACAATAACGAATTTTCCACGCAAGTTTATAAGAAATTAATTAATCCCCACTTTTGCTGTTGTGCAGAAAGTGGTTAAACATGTAGTAAATCATGCCTTATTCATTTATACCATTTCATATTGAGGTATGCTTTATTTCATATTTCAAATTGAAAAATGCAATTGTATAATTTCAATAAAAACTATTCTTGAAATAAAACTTAAGTTCTTCTAGATAAACAAATGTATTATCGACAAAATTAAAAATTTTACTTAAAGTTTTAAAAGCACAAAATATATAAGCTACTCCGTTTTTAACATTGACTAAGATTCCTTAGAATATTGTTCTGAGGTTGCCCTTATGGTAAAGCATAACTATTTTCCTTTTTTTCCTGAAATCGCAATCTTTGTTTTTATGTTATCGTTGAAAAAATTATTTGGATTTAAAATTCACAGAACTATACGCATATTAGACTAACAAAAAGAAAATCGTTGATTCGAATCCTGGAGAGAGCATAACTGATTTTATATGTGGCCTTCTACTATAAACCTAATAAATAGTCTGTACAAGTTTACATTTAGAGGAATAGTGAGAGATATTTTCTTAATGATTTTGCTACTTGTGGTTGTTTCAATTCACAATGAATCACAGATTTTAAAATTATGTTATATAATAACTTACAGCAATTAAAAACAGGCAGTCTTTTTAAAAGAACTACGGGTAAAAAACAACGCGTCAAAAGTGTCACCGCCTAAAACATCACCGGGAAAACATCGCGGCAGAAATGCTAGGAGAAAGTTTCGCAATTTTAAAACATCCGGCACAAAACATTGCTGTAGAAAATAAAATGGTGTCTAAATTCTGCAATTTCAAAACATCATCATACAGAACATCTTGGTAAAAAGTAATTTCCGAACTAAACACCGGATGACAAAAACATCGCAAAAATATACATTCATGACGGCTAAAGCCTCGTTTACAAGAGGAAACATCCCACAAATCTCCCTAGTAGATATATATCGTAACCAGCATTTCGTCTACCCTGGGAGATTTTGTTTCTAAGTTCCTCGAGACACTAAGCCAATTAAACGACTCAAAGCAGATGATGTAATTTGTACCCAATTAGAAGACCATCGTCGATCAATCTCTTTATTTTTCAGATCATATTTTTTAAATAATTTGTAATAGTAACAATAAACAGAAGGCTTAATAACAGACAGAAAGTAACAGTGATTAAAAATGCCAATAAAAATGCAAAGGGTGCGAACTGCGAAAAATAAATAAAAATTGTAAATTAAAAAAAAAGAATGTAACTAATGAAGCGGGAAAGAAAATCAATTAATTTTGAAATGTTATGCATATATATATATATAGATATAGATATAGATATAGATTTAGTTAGACAGATTGATAATAACTGCATAAAAATAAATAAATTATTTCAAATATAGAGTAAAATGTAACACACATTTCTGATAAGTGAGATTCATGATAATGCACCTTTCTAAGTACATGAAAGAGGAAAATCTAATTTTATCACTTTATAAATAGCATAAAAATTTAATAATTATATTTATGTAATTAATATATAATTAATATAAAATTTTAATCATAAAAATAGCAGAGTGTAAATAATAACATTTTATGCATAATAGTAAAATAATGAAAATTTATTCATATGTTACAGGTAAAAATTTTTGTAATTTTTTATATTAATAGAACTCTGTTAATTACGGAAGCAACGAAACATTTATTTTCAGTGAAAAAAATCAAAAACAACAGATCAGCTGTATTCGAATTTATGATCCGCTGATTCATCGAAAATTTAAACACCTCAGTAAACGCGCCAGATGCTCCACTAGTAAAACCTAATTCAAACGTCGAAAATTTACTAACTATACAGAAAATCGAAAATATAATCAAATGCATAAGCTTTTCTTGTTTGTCAGACTTCGAAGAAAATCAGAATATAGTAATTCCCTTAAACAAGAAAAATATTCCAGCAGATTTAGTTAATGCTAACAAATGAGGTAAAAAAGATACAGCACTCTATAGCTTACAACTGCAAGTCAATTATTTCAAGGTAAAAAAATATTCCGCTTCTAAAGAAATCAATCGGAAATTATGATCTGAAAGCAATATCGCATCATAAATTAATTAAATTTGTTAGAATAATAATAAAAACTCCAAATGAATCTCTCCGTGTTATTCAGTAATCTAAACCCTAAGAATAGCCGCCATTTTTTTCGGACACTTGATTTCCATTCACAGTTTCATCGGCTGTTACTAAGCATGTCTCCGGCGACAATACATTTGATAAATTCCCCATAACATTAACTGTAATGCCGAGAGAGGGCGCTTCTTCTGTTTTTTGTTAATGAGTGAGTAGAGGAGTTTGAGATGTGAACCGAGGTATACTGAACCTTCGATGCAAGTTCTGCTGTTTTAATAAATAAATATAATGTGGCAATCTTTCTTTGTGAAGAAAGAGAAGCTTTTATTCTTGAATTTTTATTATGGTGCATCGGCCGGGAAGATTGTCGTTTGTTTCAAAATGCAATATAATTTGATGTTCTTCGAATGTGTTTCGATTTCATATAGTGTATGCCGATTGTGTTCGTTCTGCAAAATGAAAGTTTTCTCCTGATTCAATGAATTGGATACTCTACAATTGGATGTGAATTTGGGTAAGATTATTAAATCTTAATCTGCAACAAGGTAAGCTTCACTATTCTTTATTGTTAAATATGAATCTTATATTGCAAATTACTTCTAACTCCTCTTCTTAACGTTCTAAAATCGAAAGAGAAACTTAGTTAAAGAATATCAAGTTAATTTGAAAGAATAGAAATTGATTTCAAAATGGAAATAGCAAAGGCTAAACGAACTGCATTAAGATCTCTTACAACAAGATTAATTTCTAAAATCGAAAGTAAAATATTAGAAAATGAAATAGAAGAAGAAGAGTTGGAAGAACTTTCAGAACAACTAAATTTGAAGTCTAAACAACTAAAAGAAATTGATTCTGAAATCCAAAGTCAAATTACAGATGTTAAAGAAATTGAAACCGAAATTATTAAATGTGATGAGTATCATGAAAAATTGATTAATTGTACATGTAAGTTGAAAGTTGCTATTAATAAATGCAAACCAGTTATACAAAGAACACATCAACAACCTGTTAGTTTGTTAAAATTAGAAAAACAATTTGTTAAATTACCTTCATTA
>KK117671.1:220644-245113 GCA_000611955.2 Stegodyphus mimosarum
TTGACATGGATATATTTGAAAGCTTGAGACAAAATAGGAAAGTCTGAGAATCAACAATTTATTGTTCAGGAATAAGGAAATGATATACAGTTTTAATATTTTCGTGTAATGGCCATAATTTACTCTTTGTGCTTTTTTTTGCTGCTTATGTTTGCATCAGGTAATGTATCTGATATTGATATGTAAGTAGTTTTCTTACATTTGTTATATATTTTTTGTATGCTGATATAGTGATAATTTTGTAAAAATTATCAGGTGGGGAGTGTTGATAAATTCCCCATAACATTAACTGTAATGCCGAGAGAGGGCGCTTCTTCTGTTTTTTGTTAATGAGTGAGTAGAGGAGTTTGAGATGTGAACCGAGGTATACTGAACCTTCGATGCAAGTTCTGCTGTTTTAATAAATAAATATAATGTGGCAATCTTTCTTTGTGAAGAAAGAGAAGCTTTTATTCTTGAATTTTTATTATACATACCGTCATGCACAATAATCACGACACTGCTGCAAGCCCTGCATACATATATCTGATGCTCCAGAGATACGTTTCCCTCTGTAGATGAACTGGCGCAGGAGCCGCAGACTTGCAGAGATACTTGTTCAGAGATATGCCTCCTCATAGAAGAGGCTTCAGACTTTCCGAAATCTATCAAATATAACTTTTACGTCTGTAGTATTATTTCGAGTACAGTGAATCCTCTCTAAGATGACCACCCGTAGTTTCGAATGATTTTGCTCTTCCCTGGAGATGATCATCTTAGAGATGTGATGTTTAGAGAAAACGATCCATGTTAGAACAAAAAAGAGAGCTCTCTTGTTCGCAGAAGTGAGCAAGACGCAAGCAGACAATATTTTAGAACCTATGTTTGCCTTTCTAGTGGTTTCATTTTTATGGACGACAACGCTCGTCCACATGGAGCTAATCTAGAGGATAATTTTCTGTAAAGTGAAAATACTAATCAGACGGATTGATCAGACAGATCTTCAGACCTATACCCCGTAAAACAAGTCTGAGATACTCTTCTTAGAGAAATTGCAGTTCTTCTTTCCTCTCCCAGAATCCTTCAGGGCCTGAAAGCAACTTTGTTGAAGGAGTTGTACTGACTGACACACGCCTAATAAGCTGCCTTATTCATAATACAAAGTCGCGTTCTAAGAGCTGTATAATTGTTAGAAATATCCATACCTTTATTAGCCTTCTTTGTTGACTGATCTTGTGACCTGTCTTAGACTTTTCTGCACCGATGAGCCTTATTCTCAATCATCTGCTGATAATCAGATCAAATCTGTAGATAATCGGCTAAATGCGAAAATTTACTTAACTTTGAACGCAAGTGTAGTTTATCAAAGGTGTTAGGCTGTACCCAGAACTGACGTTTTACTGTCTAACTAAAATTGCACTTTTAAATCTATAATAACATTTAAGTATCTTTCTGGGTCCGAGAGATAACTGGTTCCCAGATGAACAGCACTTCATCAAAAAAGAAGTCGCTAAGAGCTATCTCCTTTCTGCAAACGAATTCTGAGTTTTTTTTTACAGCACTTTTTTTTAAATGGTGTTGGGCACAGACACACATCATATTAAATATTCATATGGATTCTTTCAATAACAACTTATGTCACTGACATATACACGTTACTTCTAAGTGAGTGCTTGTCATTTTCACAAACTTATAGATATTTACCATCTTCTTATTACTACTATCAAATGGTACCAAACTGTTTTAACTGAAAGTAGAAGAGTTTACGATTAATTAAGATGATATAGCACTGAAGAAATAGTAAAAATAAAACGTAATACAGTATTTTAACGCTAAGTGCATGATTCCCTAAACACAAGCATTTTTCTACAAAATATGTGTTAAGAGTTCACTAAATGGAGATAAAATTTCAGCATACCATAGCGAGATTAAAGGAATTTGCTTAATAAAGTTTGCTCACTGACGCCTGAAGATAAGAATATAGAGATATTTCACTTCGGAAAATGTTTTTTTTTTTTTTAAAAAATGGTATTTGTATGAGGGAAATTGTAGGTAATTTTTACGGAATTACAACTATCCTTCAAATAATTTTCTTAGGCCATCAAGTGAGGCATAGTTTCTTTGATACGGTAATTTAAAAGAATCTATTATATTTTGGGTAATGGCATAGCAATAATGATTGGTGATGAAAGGTGAAGAAAGTTGAGAACGGAGATCCTGGCTATGATATTATGTAAGAAGACATGGAACTTTATTCAGAAAATATGCATAGGATATGGAAAGGGGCTTTTGGCATTGCAAGTTAAGAAATATGATTTGCAAATGTTTCCATACAAACTTGAAGTCCATCAGCTTTTCAGCAAGTCAGCTGTTATATCGTCGAAAATTTTCTAATTAAACTTTCTGCAATCGACAAGAAGCAATTTGATTTGAATAAAGTTGTATTTATGAATAAAGCTCATTTTTTGGTTACACAGTTACCTGAGAATCAGAATTTGGAAACTGAATTCAAAACATAGTACGCTCTTAAAGCTAATTCAAATCAAGAAAGATTTCACAGACTGGAAACAGGACATTCAAAACTACACATTCCAGCAGGAGAGAGCCCCGCCGCGCACAACTGATAGAATTCTTCAGTTGATCCTTCAGCACTATCGGACACGGATCGTTGCCAAAGGTTTTCTGCAGTATATTTTGTTGTGCTGGATTAGCCTGCTCTAAGTCTTGATTTATCTCCGTTTTACTCCTTAACTCTATCTCAAGGATAGGGTTTATCGCAATAGGACATATGCATATTCAGACCTATAAAACACCGTCAACAGGGAAATTCATTTTAATCTAGTCGATTCCACAAAATCTATTTCCGTTACTACGGATGCGTATTTTATGTTATTACTTCATCACGTCTTGGTGGCAAACGGTAAACACTTCAATCAATAATTTCATTCTATTTCTACATACTCTTCCTTTCTTAGAATAAAGGGTACTTAAAGTTTGAACTAACATCATTTGAATGCATCACCTGTAGCTTTATAAAACACTAAACTGAATTTCACTTTTCTTTTATATAAAGTTTGAAAAAAAGTTAGTCTCGGAATACTTTCGACGAGATCCCATTAACAGAAATTAACTGTGTTTGCATCATCTTAATCAGATGTAGCGTCTCGATTCATTAATACCAACTTACTAATGCACTCTCCAGCTTCCTCCACAAACCCTGTTTGGCAGTAACATTCGTAACTTCCATACGTGTTTCTGCATACCTGATTCTCGGTGCAAGCAGCAGGGGACAGACATTCATCGACATCTAACTCGCAGTATTGTCCGAAGAAATTAGGTGGACAGTCACACCACCGATCTTTGGATCCTATAAATGACAAGAACAATAAATATTTACAAATTGAAATGCTTGGTTTATTTTGAAAAACAAATAAATATTTTCCTTCGGGAGGTACTAATTCTAAGTACGTGCTTTCATAATTTTGCTTTAAGTACTACAGCAATAACAAAGTACTTCCAAGCATTTCATTTTTGTTTGATCTTCTTCTCTTGGAGTCGATAAAAGAAACGGCTGTCTTTTTATTTACACCACTAAAGTTCAGGTACGAATTCATTATGTGGTAAATTCTTAACTGAAAAAAGGGAGAGTTTAAATTAAAGAAACATTATGCATATATGAAAATAGAAAACATTGTTTTAAATTTTTTCATTACATCTGTTAACTTCATTTAAAGACGAAAATTGATATCTTTGAAACACATTTTAATGAAGGTCCTTTTGAAACCTTGCAATAATAACAAGAATTTTTATAATAATTGAAAAAGTATTCAATTTCATTATTCTCAAAAATTATTTCTGTTTTTAATACATTCAACCATTAATATTGAAATCAACTCTAATGTTCAGTGATCCATTTATTTAAGTTTTGATTTGATTTCTGTATTGATTAACATAGAGAATAATTGTCCAAAATAAATTATTTATAATCGATGATGAAAATCTTAGCTTCCATTCTTAGATATCTACTGTAATGTAAGAGCATCCGAGATGGGTGAATGATCAGATCAGTGGTCTTTTAAATATTTATTTTAAAACTTAATTTCTTGAGTAGTAAAAGTAAACAATAAGTCATTACAGCCATACATACAAAAACTGCCGCCTGAAACGGCTCTGCACAGTCGCGTGGCGCGACTTTCTACAACTACATTTAAACACAAAAAGCCTAAGCGAAGTCTCTGTCTAAAAAAACTCTTTCTTCCTTTTACGTTGTAAGGTTTACATAATGTTAATTAACAGTTATTTTAAGTTTTGTATCTTTCCTATCTTATTCTAATTTCAGCTTACAATTTCATGCCAGAATGTAATTTCAGAAACGCAGATAATGCAAATGTGAATGAGTACTATTTAATTCGTGACTTAACCAACTTCAAGAGAGAGAGTCTGATTCCCTGACTAGCGCGCGTTTGCCTTCTGGCTACGTCTCTCTTAGCTGTTATTACGCTCGGCCATATCTTAGGCCCTTGTTAGGCTTCGCCAATTTAATTAATACTTAGGGGCCAACTAGTTAGATTCTGATAGCTTCGGCTATATCTTTAAAAGCTTTAGTTAAGCTAATTTTAGTTCAAATTATTAGTACTATTTTAAGTTCAAGTCCGAGTGGCGGGCGGCTTTATGTAAAGTTCCAAGTCGGAACTAACTTGTAAATATACTGAGTAATAAAGGGTTTTTAAACCCTCCTTATGTCTCACGTGTTCTGTTCACACTTAAGCGATTATTCGCTTGTTAAGTGTTCATGGGGTTGAGCTAGAACCTTAGATTTAAATAGTTGAACCTCATAACGTTAAATTCGAAAAGAAACCGCAGAGGATGGGGTCCTTTCGAATTCCTTCTCTGGAAAATTACTTTCGGTCATTTAGCGGACACTGGATGATAGTTCGCACGGAAACCACACAAGAAATGCCCTTAACACACTTCGTAGTTAATTTACCCGAAGATTAGTTCTGTTGAAAACAGAAAGTCTTCTAATGTAAAACGGACGATCCTCCTAATGTAAAACGGATCGTTACACTACTATCTATTGTGTAATTCTGACTACAAATTTCCCTAAGAATGATAATCATAGAACTACACATAAAATGAAATACCAACTTCAGCTTTAATATTACGTCAAATTCAGTATGGTTTAAATGTTAATTTAGACAGATGTTGTAAGCATTTGGACGAAACCTGACGCCCAGTTCGGTTTAGAAACAGTTATATCCGCTTTTTTTCAGGTGGAATAAAAGAATACCAGTTTCAGATTCAAAATTTGTAAATTTTATCTTTGTATTGGCCTTGATTTCATAGGAAACTTCAAGAAGTTCGAGCAATAGGTACTGATTTTCTTTCCTTCAAGAAACAAAGAAAACTGCTCTGTGAGTCAAAGCTATATAAAACAATCGCAATAATTTTGATCTGATTATTGCGACTTCTGTAATAGAATAATTCTATTACAGAAGTCATCTCATTCCCCTTCCTTGATATTGTACGATTCTCCACAAATTAAATTTCCAAAATAATTTCCTGACTTGTTAATAAAAATCACTGTTCTGTCCTTGTATAGACGACCTTATTGCAGATTTTATTTCCCGGAAAATTTATCGGTTTCTTTGTCAGTGTAGTCTGACATACGCTAACTTTATAAAGTAATTCCCCCGTCTTCTTCGCATGCCTTCGTAGTGTAGTGGTCAGCACGCTCGACGCGTAACCGAGATGTCCCTGGTTCTATTCCCGGCGAGGGCATTGCTCATTTTTCATGTCCCCTGCTTCGAAAAATCCTAATGACTCTACAAGTGGCGCTCAAACTAAAAGGTGGTGGATGATGATTTTCCACCATCGGGATTTGGCGAATGGGTCCCCAAAACCCCAGTCGCCCTTTAAAAAGAGGGAGTATATAAGGTATTTCTTCCGCCTTCTTCGCATGCCTTCGTTGTGTAGTTGTCAACACGCATAACCGAGAGGTCCGTGGTTCGATTCCCGGCGAAGGCGCTGCTTGTTTTTTAATATTCCTGTTTCAAAAAATTCCTAATGTATCTACAACTTAACTCGCAAACCTTTAAAATTTTGGATTGAAAATATGAATCTGATATCAGAAAGGAGAAATAAATAAATCTTCTATGCCTAATCATTGCTGGTCTCATGATCATTTATTTAACATTAGTTTCACTATACTAATCCAAGAGAATACAAGAGCTAAATATTAAATTTCCCTAAAATCTTTTATATTCACCACAATTTATGCGTATCATATGATATACGCATTCGAATTGAAAGAAGAATAAATTTAAAAATGGGATGTGATATTTCTCATTCCAAATAATGAGCTGTTGTCAGAAATTTTTATGCCAAAACATTTGTTTTTTTTAAAAAAATATTTATTGAAATCGTTCAAAAATGAGTAAACATCCTTCTGTAAAGCCGTACGCTTACGGCTCTCCATTTACAGGCGAACGTGAATGAAGTGAACTCGGAGTTAAGGGTTAAAATGCTTTTCGATTGACAAAACAATCAGCTTTCTACTTACTGTAAGTTGGCACGTGACATGTTCCACCGTTCAAGCAGCAATGGTTACTAGGAGTCGCCGGCATATACGCTTCCTCTTCGGTGATGTTTGGCATCAAAATTTTCAGCTTCTCTGGATCAATTTTATTAACTAACTCATAGAAAAGTAGTTCATTCTCTACCGGCACGTTCCTTTTCTGCAACTTGTGAGGGCCAGCAGTTCGGCGCTGCCGGCGCTGTTTGGCTTCTGAAAGGAGCTTCAAAAAACTTCTCTGCAATTCAACTATAGAAAAATTACATGAGGTATAGAATGGAGATAAATAATGGAGATAAGCAAAAGGTGAAATAATTTCCTTCCATCTATGGGCAGAGGGAAGAGAAAACACCTGAACACTAATGGCTTGGCCTAGGTTTGGTTCGGTTTATTTCATTGTGTCAAAGCACTCGAAGGCTATTATCCTGAGGGGAGGGATCTGCCTTCCTAGAGGACTTTTTAAGGGAATCTGGCTCGTATACACATTACACATGGGGAAAACCATAAAAATGCACATGCAGACAGTCCGGTCTCTGGAATTCGAACCACGGACCGAACTTAACCGATCGGCGTTTGGTGGCCGATTTGGCCTAGGTTCGAGTATCAGTGAATGAATTGGCTTGGGTACATATGTTCATTACTTACCTGTGTATAACATGAGTACGAGCCAATTTCTATCAAGAAATCTTTCACAAACACATTCCTTCTTTTGGCAGATATTTCCCCTGTATTCAATTAAAATCAACGAAAGAATTATTATCTCTTAAGGGCTGATTGCCTAAGGGGGAAAAGCCTTCGTGGAGGATTTTCTAAGGAAAACTGGTTTGTGTAAATATTACACATAAAGAAAACTACTTAAACTCCTATATAGTAATCAGTGTTCAACAGTTTTACTGCTCAGCCGCTAGAGGATCCAAATCGGTGAACGAACGCAAATGCAAAAAAAAAAAAAATTTTATTTTAAATCTTAAAACTCTTTAATGCTTTTGATCGCTGCACTGTTCCATACTCTAGTTTATGCAACTGAATGTTTGTTTGACGCGCTTTATAAATCAGAATTATACCAGTTCAGAGCTCTGCCCAATAACTAAAAAGAAAACTTCTAACAATAGTAGTAAAATAATGATATACGGCATTTAAAAAAAAAAGTGTAGAAACTACGACTGATGTAAGTAGCAAGTCATATTGAAAGCTCTGTCTTTTGATTCCAAATCCAGCTCTACAGTCTAGCTCTTAAAACATTTTAACTCGAAATTGTGCCATTCGCCTCAAAATACTTCGTTGTATTAACTGTGTATATTTACTTAACAATCGAAGTAACTCAGTACTAAACAAAACATTTATGTCAAGAAATGTTGCTTGTATTCCTTCACAACAATGAAAGACTGGCTGTCGTTGAATTTCAGTGGTATTGTAACGATTTTTTTTTCTCCAGAAAATTTTCAAGACTGCCTTTGTCGACTTGATTTGACATTTTACTCTAAAATCCTCCCAAGCTGTAAAATTATAGTACACTTATGAACTTTCTATATAAAATGATAACAAGGACAGAGGAAATCAGTGGTGGGACGAATCACAAAACAAATTTTCACGAATCTAACGTTTCTCGAATCTTTTGAATCTGAAATTTTTCTGGAAAAATTACAGAAAGGAGGAAAAAAGAGCAAAATTTTTTATTTAGTGATAAAAGTTTACAATTAAATCAAAATTTAAAATTTCAGTTCAATTCAATGAAAAACAATTTTAAAAGCACATTTTTCAAAAATGCTCCTTAAGTGATTAAATTCAATCAATAAACTACGATATTAAGCGTCTTTAATTTTGATGCCCTTTTCTTGGTATAATTTTTTAAATGTTTGAGTATCTGTTCCAGTTGTTTGCATTTTTGAAAAATCGTTTTTTATTAACTCAAGTGTGGAGAAGGGAATGTTATTTCGAGAATTAACATGGATATATATTCAGAATTAGCGCTAGGCTTTTGCCTGAGGTTTCAGTCTCTATGCAGTTTCCGCCTTCTGTGGCTTATCTTCCTAAATTTTCAAGTTTTGTTATTCCTAAAGTCTACATCCCGGTGCAGTTGCACCGATTGCAACTAAGAAGCTGTTAAGTGTTTCCATACAGTTTTTTAAAATTTTGCTGTAGTATTTATATTTCCTGCATTATTTCTTTAAAAATACTACATAGTGATAGCATTTGGTGGCAGCAAATCTCTATTCAAAGCTTCAAATAAAGTGCACTTTCGGCTTATAAGCTAAAACTTAATAGTATGTTGTTTCCATCGATATAAAATCTTAAATCCTAAAGCCGGAAAGTTCTGGAAAGTATTTTAATACAGTTTTGAGCTTCGTTTCCCAATTTTACCTCCGGTTGCCCAATTTTATACAAAATGTAATCAATGATTTATATTCCAGAAAACTTAAACACGAAAAATGAAATTTTTAGAAATTTCATAAAATTTATTGTGTTTGCAGGAGATAATAATTGTTTCAAAATATGAAAATTTTGGAAAAAAATAAGTATTTATTGGCTTACCGGAACTGCTCACTGATATATCTGAAAACAGCCAAAACAAAACTGTAACTGACATCCATTCCATTTTCGTCAAGATATTTTCTTGTTCTCTTCTGATTAACAAGCAATAGAAATTTTTATTCTTCATATTACTCGAAATTCATTTAACTAATAAAAAAAAAGATATATTTTTTTTAAATTTTCACTTTTCTGAAAAATACCAATTATACAATTAAAACTAAAAATTACTCGTATATATGGATAGGTATCATCATTACGCTTATTATCACTTAGTCGACGTTTTTCTTCAAATACCCTTTTCGAAACTTCTCAAACTTCAATCCGGATAAAGAACAAACTAAATTTATTTTTGTCATCATTTACGATTTCGATAAAGCACATGAAGGTTGTCTACATGGGGGGATGGGAGGAAAGAATCTTCATGCAGGAAGCAGTGAGATTTTAACTGAAGCCTGTTACAGATTTTTAAACACTTCTCATTAAAGAGCAACTCCAATGCGTCTGATAGAACTTCAAGTCTAGCCTCTGGTTTGCAGGCGGAGTTTGGAGGATGTCAGCAGCGTCTGCTCTCAGAGAACGGCGTGATAACAGGCCTTACTTTTGGAATCCTATCCATTTGCGTTTGTCACGATACAAAACTGTGTCTGGTACACTTGCCAGAAAGCCTTTCCGTCATAGATGGAGAGCTTTAGAGAGGGTCGGGAAAGTACGGATAGAAATTTAAAACCGTCAGAAATATTTCCTGCTGGCGCTATGGATTTCTTTAAGCTGTCAACTTCCTTGGCAACTTCCGAAATTCTGTCATCTGTTTGTTGTTCGACAGCTCAAATTCTCTCTTCAATTTGTTATGCGACAGCAGTAACTCTTTCTCCAATTTGTTGTTCGACAGTAGAAACTCATTCTTCAGTTTCTCCAACTTTATTTTCTACCATGTCTGTTTCAACTTCCATAGCCTCGAATTTGTTTTCTATTATGGCAGTATTTTCTCTCGTTATTTCCTCTTGATCTGTTTCGATCTTTTTCTTGAACTAGCCCTTCCATTTCTTGAACAGCTTTCAGCTCTGCTTTAGCGAATTCTTGACCCGCTCTTATATCTTCTTTAACAGATTCTTGGCCCACTTTCATGTCTTCTTTAAATGCAGCAAAGTCTGCCAACGGTTGTCTTAGTTGCTCCTCATCGCTTTTATCACCGACATTTAATCCTACTTCTGGCACTATAAACTGTTGCATGCTTACCGCTTCGTAATAGATTGAATGCACATGGAACCGATGATAGCTCCATAGAATTTTTTTTAAAGGAATATTTTAAAGGTCTCGAACTTTCCAAAAAAAAGTACTCGAACAGCTCTTCTCCGTATAACAGAGCACAATCGGTAGTTTCACTTCAAACTACTAAGAATGTTAAACGCAACGCAGTGCAAAACGCATCTAAAGAACGAACCTCGTACAGAGATCTCCCCGTACTCCGAAGTCTACTCAGAACTAAAAAAAACTGAGAACTGATGCTCTCTCCGAGCTTATATAGCTTCTCCCAGGCCGCCGACAAATCTTTAATACCTTCCATTTCTCGAAATTACAGAAGGCGCATACGGTTAAAGTTACATATAAGGGCTGAATACGGTTACAGGACTTCCCTATATCGCCTCTAGCACGAGAGACCATCAAAACTATGTTATGGGCTGCTTGACTGTCTAAATCTGTGTGGATTTCTTTGCTGGTTACATACAGGAATCAATTTCACTGCCAATTACAGTTATAAAGGAACCAAACCAAAATGTCGCCAAATTTGGTGACTTTTGGCGATTTCTCGACAAATTTGCAGGAAAAATTAGTCGCCATTAGCGATATAGCTCAAATTTAGCGCGATAGCCATTTATTTACCTCTCTGAAATAGACTTGCCCCTATAATCTTATTTTTCCGGCAATTCTTAACGCATTGTATGTCACATTATACAAACGATACCACAATGTTATATATATTTCACTAAATTTATTTACATATATACGAAATTCGGTGCTACTTGATTTTCAGGGACCGAGACGGAAGATCTGCCAAATTATGTAAAAAATTGCACTTTCACGAAATTTGAAGAAGCGCGTGATATCATAATAGTCTTTCTTCAATTTAAACACTGCAAAATAATGTTGCCAAATTATGTAAAAAAATGGTAATTTCCTATTTGCTAAATTTGACGAACCGCGTGTTATCATTGTAATCTTTTTTCAGTTTAAACCATTGTAAAAAAGACTGACATTTCTAATTTACCGAGGAATGAGAAAGATGCTATAGCTTTTTTCCAGGAAGTGGATATATTATTTCTTAATCAAATATGTGTAAATGGCCGTCAAATGAAACTATATGTAAATGAAAGTATATGGAGAGCAATAAACAAAAATAAAAATGTAAACGAACAAATGTAAACAAAACAAAAGAAATCTGATGTATACACCACATGATTTCCTTGTACGGAATATTAAATTATACGCATATTGCATTTCATTTAAACTTATTGGATTTAATTAAATTTACTTCGTCGATAAGTCCATAAGCCACAATAGAATAAATGCACTCTTTAAAATTCAATATATTTGTTTAACCATAGCGCTAGGTTCACTTAACAGCGTTACATCTCATTTATTTTATGACCTCAGAATGCACAAAAATTATGTATATTAAGTATTATCTGTAGCAATCTGTAGCAATCTTGCTTTTAAGCAAGAAGAAAGTAAATGAGGATTTTGGCGAACGCCGTTTCCTCCAGTCCGTAAGGCTTGGAAAGTTCCAGACAGAACTTCCAGGCATTCACTACCGTGACGTGGCTTCAACCCCATTAAGTATTATGAATATTAATTATGCATCTGAAGAATTATCTAATCGTTGTCACATTTTCTATTCAAATACTATAATAAATATAAAACAATGTATAAAAGAAATTAAACAATTAAAAAAAGAAGAAGAAGGAAAGAAACAGTTTTTCACAGACGATTCAGTATTTCTCGTTCAATTAATTTAGTTCTCACTTCGCGACAAGGCAAAAATACATAAAAACTCAAAATATCTGTATCGAAAATTACGAAGTAAATCTTAAACACTTAATTCCTCGAATAAATTCCAGAATGGATTAAGCATGATTTAATTCACAATAATAAAAAAAGGTGTTATCATCGTTGTTGCGAATCTTTGTTTCTCTAGGTCGGCAACAAATCCACTATTCTCCTAAGCTTCAAATGTAAACATATATGGCTGCCATATGAAAAATCATTAGGCTTAGCTGCACTTAAACAACTTTTAAATTCTTCATAATTCTACAAATCTTGCATGCAGATTTACTAAAGGCATAAAACCCTTATCCGGAAGATAAGACCAACATAATTCAATCATTTTTAAAACAAAGAATACCCAATTTACCAACGTGTAAGAATAAAAAATCTGAGTTCACTGAGCCGACTAACAGAGTGGATAAATATTTTATACTTTTGGGGCGGCCAATTGCAATCAAGATAGGAGGTGCACATGTACATGTTATAGCAGTCCTATATACAAAATTTCAACGTTCTGAGGCTACTCGTTTTCGAGTTATGCGAGATAAATGCATACATACGTACGCACAGACGTCACAAAAACAATGTCTTCAGAATCCATTTTAAATCAGTTTTATAACTTTTTGGGAGGAAAAGTATCTTTTAGTCTGTCTTTATGTTCAGATATTAAACAAAAACATCGTTAAGTTGCATTCGATAGCGATCAAAATGCATATTTTCGTTGAAATATGATACCCGAAATTTTTCGCAATTACAATACTTCCTTTTTACTTCGTACAAGGAAGTAAAAAGGGCTTTCGATTCGACAACTGGTTTTGTAGTTCCAACATACCGTTCCTGATAGCGCTGCGTTTCATCCACTGTTGGGCAAAGAAACTAATGTCGTTTAAGTGGTGAGATAAACAGCTCATCATACGTCGAAATACTGCGATTGACTAGAACAAATTTACTAGAAAGATTCGGTCGGTAGATTTACTTCGATAACCTAATGGATGAATAGGTGGCCGTGTTAAAACAGTCGAAATGAATGAGAGTTTATTCGTGCGGCTGAAAAAATAACATTGGCAAGGTTCTTCCGCAACAATGAATATTCGACGGGTTCTGCTGTGAAAGTGGTGAGGGCTTTGTTGTCGAGATTCCAAATCGGGAAGACTAACATCAAGGATTGCAGACCACAACAATAAATTCAAATTGCCGGCGAACTTATAAAACAGATGAGCTTTAAAAGGCTTATTACAACCCTTTAATTGTGAATCCCACATTTAATTTTGTAGATCTGGTCATCCAACAACGGGTTCCCACTCCTCAAATGGGGAAAAATTGTGAGGTTCTGTTAAATGGCGAAACAAAAAGCAAAGGAATACGCTTCGACATCCTGTAGAGTCGTATCTTTCTGAATTCATGTTGCGGTAATCCTTTGGTAAAGATAAGCCTTTTGATGCAATATTAACAATCGCGGAGATATGGCAGTCACAAACTCTATGCGAGAAGTTTAAACATGGCAATAATCTTGGCGCCGTTTTGATAACTGGCCCGTGAAAATCAAGTAGTATCCAAAATTCATAACAGCTTGAGTAAAAGATCATGTAGCACACCTGGGACCTCTCCTCTGGAGGATTCTTCACCAGAATTTAGACGCAGTTGGGCAATTTCCTACTGTCACCAGAGCCGTAGTTAGGGTTTCCAGCACCCAAGGACAATTAAAGATTTAGCATTCCCTTTTATTTGCCAAAATTTAATGCAGAACATCAATTTGGCACCTCCCGGATTCTGCACCGAGGACAGATGTTTTCCTCCTTGCCCTTTTCTTAGCTACGCCATTGACTGTCAACTATATGGTGCCCAAACCCCATACCAACGATTGACACAATCTTGGACTCGTCATTACATGGTAAAGCTCCTGAGTTTGCTCTAATCTTACAATTAGTCAATTGAGTAAGTCATAATGATACAACTATAGCAGCAAACAGCTCATCACACATCTCTTTCTCATCTCTTTTTAAACTTATCATTTATCTTTTTATTCATAAAATAGTTAAATTACAAGTAAAAGTACAAACATACCAAACATAAATGCAATTAAATACATAAAAGTCAGTTAAATGCATAAAAGTAGTTACATAAAACTAGTTAGATACATAAAAGTAGTTAAATACATAGCAGTTATATAAAAGACGTTAAATTAATTTGTAAAGCTTCAAAAGATATAATTATAAATTCTTATTGTGCCAATTTCAGACATGAACTTATAACTATTATTTATGAAGATGAATATTTTGTAAAATTATTTAAATACACTATAAACAATATTAAGTGAAACGAGTAGTAAATATTAAGAGAAATAACGAGCATTTAAAGCTTTATGTGAAACTAGCATATTATTGACTAACATTTTAGTTGTTGTGTTACGTAAAAGTGTAACGGCATAAAACATTACATACTTGGACTTTGAAAACCCTGAACATAAATTTCGCTAGGTAAGCTTTCATTTTGAGTCTTTCTGTCCGTTATACAAAGAAATAGGAGTAGTGAAAGATTCTAAATAGTTTATAGGTTAGTACAAGTGTACGACTATAACGAAAAAATAATAAAGCCTTCAAATAGAAAAAGAAAAGAAAAAAATCTGAAAGCTTTCAGATATTATGTTATGCCTAAAGGATCATTTTTTTATTTACTCACACACACACGTTTCGAGAGCCTCTGAGCTAAAAGCATATCTTTCGTATTCCCGGTAAACAGTCTGTCTCGCGTGCTGGAGATAAAAATGTTTTATTCTGTACAGTGTTGCCACTACTCGCTTCGAAATCGTTAAGTTTGTTAATCAAAAATTCATTAAACTTTTGTAAAATATTAAAAAGATCATAAAATTAATTCAAAATTCAAAAAAAAAATCTGAAAGATTTCAGATTTTAAATTACGTCCAAAGGCGCGTTTTTTTAACGTTTCGTGTGCTACCTTTTTTTTATTAAATATCATGTACTACGTACTCAAACCATAAAATTCAGTTCAAAATCAATATCGCAAAATCATTTTAAAATGAACATATCTTTAGAATTTCCGTAAGTCTCGTGCGCTGGAGATAAAAATGTTTTTTTTTTTCCGTACAGTGTTGCCATTGCTCGCTTTGAAATCATTTAGTTTGTTAATCAGAAATTCGTTGAAATGTTACAAAACATAAAATCGATAATAAAGCAAATTTCAAATTCAAAATTAGGGCTTCCAGATGCCCATATTCGCAGTAGGATTACGTCATTCAAAATTCGATGGCTCTAGGTTTTATCACAATGCGAGAAACATGCATACATTTATGCAGATTTTTCATTTTTTTAAAATTTAATGCAGAGCGATAACATTTAGTGGCAACAATTTGAAAAGTGAAACGGGCATTCAGAGTGAATCGACGCAAAATCGCAAAACGAAAGTAATAGTCCTTCGGGGCTAAATCCCTTTGGACTAATAATCCTCCACCCGAATATAACGCATGCATTATTCAAAATTTGATGGCTCCAAATACCGTTGTTTTTTCTCAATGTGAGAAACATACATACATTCATGCAGCTTCTTCATTATTTAATTTCTCTAAATATAATATAGGCCTTTAATATTTGGAGGCAGCAATTTGAAAAGTGATTTAACGCTTTTAGTGATTCGATGCAAAATGCCGTTTTGATACTAATAGCCCTTCTGGCCTAATGTATGTTTGGGCTAAAAAATGACATTCTGTTAAAAAAAAAAAAAAATTTTATTCTTTTCTAATTTTCAAGCTTTCGGAAGCCTATTCATTACGTAAATCATGTCATAAATTTTATTTATAATATATGCATATAATTTTAAAAGAAATGAACTTATCGTAGTTTTCGAACATTAATTTGGCATCGTATATTCTCATCAAAACTGAAATACGCCGTTATGATCAAATAATGTGCATGAACATGAGTTTATTCTTAAATGTGTAGCAGCACTACTTCGAAGGCTATCTCTCCATATCCAAATTCGAACTGCATACTGATAACGAGGAAAAACTCCAAGTGTTTTATTACTTTTCATGATATTTGTGCATGGACATACATTTATGTGTAAATAATATGCCTTTTGAATGTAAAATTTTTGTTTATAATAAATCCTAACATTTATCATGAGTAGGAGGAAATACCTGGATTTGAGAAATATATACTTTTTATGAAAATATTCTGTGTCGGGTTTCTTGCTTTATGCCTGCGAAAAATTATCTGATTAATTTATGTGGTATTAACTGGTATTTTCTATTTTTAGAACAGTTCACAACAGAGATTAAATTTTCAAGCTCTGTAATAACTATTCCTATTGAGCTTTAATATTTCTCACAATGGCCTGTGAGATGCGCAGTTTTGACTTTATCTATCTTGTGACTGCGCAATGGTTTCTTATTGCCGACAGTAACATATAATGGTCTTCTGATGTCGTCTATACCCTTAAACGACTTTAATCAATAACTGTTCTTATACTTCAAAAACCGGATTCGAGTTCTTAAGATCATGCTTTGGAAAATATTCATTTCTCTAGAGACATATAGCTGTGCAGAGATCTCGAAATGGGCAGTTCGGAAGTCACGTTCGGTCATCATTTGTAGTACGGCAAACGTCCGAACCGACCTCAAAATCGCTACAAATGATGACCCGAACGTGATACTCGAAACTACTCATTTCGATATAGCTACGTATGGTGACATGGAGAACAAGCACCGCTATCCACCTTTCACAGCGCCACGCCTTACAGTGCAACAAAGGCTCAATTACACCCACCCATGCACTGAGGACGCAGGCCACCAAAGCAGCTGTCAATTACCCCAATGCACAGAGTTCAAAACACAGACCTAGTTCCTGAACCAGTCACATCACCTCATATCACGTCAAACGTGCTTCTGAAGAGAGTCTGTAGCGATTCTGAGTGCTAATCAAAGGCTCATACCACAAAGCATTTCAAATATTCGAAATCACCGTAGAGAGCTCTTTTGCGATAGCGGTTCGGTATTTAATTCACACAAAGCAGACCCACGATCGAATCCCAAGGTCACTTACTATTCCTAAGAATATCGACACTCGGTGCAGCACTTCTCATCGGTGCTAATAGATGACGGCGAGTAAGCAGTAAGAACCGACAAGCACAAGCCAGTTTACCACCTCGGAATCGTTGCAACTGTATATAATTCACATAGTTTACCAAGCTCTCACTATCCACTAATCTCCCATCTAAATGCTGTATTTCTGACATTGTTAACAACATTTGATCTTTTTGAAACTTCAAGTTTAAGTGTTACGTTTAACAAAGGTATACACGATATTGAGCGTGTTCCCTTTTGCGATTTGGTAACGTTCATCTTACTTGCGTATTCTATGAATAGTTTCTTGTGCAGCAGTGAGTTTTTGTATCCATTTACTTATAATTATCTTAAATATTTACATTCAGTAGAATTTTAGTCTTTACACAGTTAGTGCCGCCTTTGAAGTTAGCCTTTTGTTTTGAACACTGTGCATTAAATTTCTAGTTTCGAAATTTCAATTTAAAATTAGATTTTTATCTATCGCATTATCTTTAGAAATAATAAACGAATATTACTATATTTTGAACCCACTCTCATTATTAAAGTTTCTGGAAAAAATCTTAGATTAGCAGTTTCTTATTTTATTATAATTTTTGTTTTCTTTGCAGATGCATGTATATTCGAGTATCTTTATTATATGCAGCTTAAGTGTCTGTTTGTCGCCGATAGTTTATTGGTTACGTGCGTAACTGTACTAGCCAATGCGGGGAAGTTGCCACGCATTCAAATAGTAAAATAAATTTTATCACAATAGTTAAGAAATTTGATTATCATTAATAATAATCACAATAGTTATCATTGTTTTAGTTAAATTATCATGGTATTTAAATATTTTTAATTCATACAATTGTTGCTTATTATGCATTTAACTATATTTACGTATGAATTACCTGGAAACTTGCAAACGTTGAGAAATTAAAGGAGACGAAACCAACTAACGAGTTTTGCGTAGTATATCTCATCAGGTAGGTTTATCCAAACTCTTATGCTAAATATCCTTTTTAAAATTTTCCCCAATTTTATTCCGACATTCTATTTTAAACTGAATTTTTAGCTGAACGCAAATTGAGCGTGTCAGAGGGAGCGTGAATATTTGTTTGAATTAGCAGTCATCTGTTTTTGAAATTGTTTACAACTGAACGCAAACTGAGAGTGTCAGGGGGAAGGTGAACATTTATTTGAATTGGTAATCATCTGTGTTACATAAAAATTACGTCTTAACGTAATTTCTTTTAAGAATGCTCCTAGAAAATACAGCACTAAAGAGAAGAGAAAAGGACCTAAAGCTGCACAAAAATGGTTTTCTTGACAAAAAGAAACCACTGAGCAAAGAAAGAAATGTACCACCGGTGGTTTCCTTCATTGCAGTGCTATGACTGGCTATTTCTTCTCCTTCTGTTGGTACTGTTAGAATTTCCGTCTTCCTCCTGTTGGAGCCGGGCGTGACATCTCTTTTCTGGTCGGGGAAACCCCGTGGGGCAGTAAGCAAAGGGGCGCCCTCGCCGCCTGCCCTGGGTAATTCAGTTTGAATTAGAAGACACCTTTGCACAAATAATTTTAATTACAATTTATAATATCTAGAACAGCCGTCATTTCGTATGACCGCCGGGTTTTCTGGTTATAGATGTATATATAAACAATACTTTGCTTGACGTACGAGATAACATAAAAATATGATAAAGCAATTATAATTCTAAATAAATATAAAACTATAGGGCAGGAATATCAAAATATCATATATATTTAAATTTAAATTTGAAATCCTAAACTATTGCTGATACTTTTAACTTTTATCTCACGAAAATATTTTGAAAGTGTGAAGCTCCAACACTTGGGCTGTTACCATAGTTGTGATTTCCACAAAACTAGTTATTCAATTTCAAAATTTTTTCTAAAACTCAAAAAGGCTTGCATTGGGCTGTAAGTAGTTGTCTTTATAAAAGGGATTTTAACCAAATTTCTTGACAGAAACTATATGAAAGACTTTTCAATGGATTAGGTAAGAAGTACCCTCTGATCACAGTTAGCTGTTAACAATAGATTTTATATTTACAAGTTTGATTACCTTTTAACCTGAGAGCTCCCATGCGATAATATAAATTCACCGTCCTTTTGCTTCCTACTAAATTCTTTGACTTCTCCAAAGGCTTTATTGTGCAACCATTTAAAACTAAAGTCTAGCTGTTTTAGCGAACACTTTCTATAATAATTTTTCAATTTTTTTACCTTAATTTCAGGGGCAATAAAAAAGTGGAAGGAGTAGCTAACTTAGTAATGCTACATGATAAGATAGGTATTAAAACTAGACTAGTCAAATATTGGACATTTGAGCCAATTTCATTTATGAAAAGATAAGTGGTTTTAATCGTATTATTTGGAAATTTTTAAAATTGCGTCTCATTAACTAGTAATTATATTACCTGTCGAGATAACAATCCCAGATAGAAAGAATCGCAGTGGCTAATCGCACCGACGGTGCGATTAGCTTCTAGAGGCTATTCGCACCACCTACGTTAGCGCATGCGCATAATCAGTCCAGGTGCAAGCATTTTATGCTGATTTGCATGCGCACAGCTTTTTTGATTCAATGATCTTACAAGTTTCAATCATCTTATAAGTTTCTGCTTATCTTCCTTATATGATATTTCTTTGTTAATTAAATTTTAGTTATTGTTACTGAAACTGTTATTGGTTTGAATCGACGGCAGATAAAAAAGATACCTTAAATTGTGCGTGTGCGAGATGATACATTTAAAAACAAAACGGATAAGTAAAAACTTGAAATTGAACTAAATTATTTTCATTCATTATTAAATGAGATTGAACTAAATTTTGTAGATTCAAGAGTTGCCAAACGAGCAGCTCCTGACAAATTAATCGAAGATTGTGAAGTATCTATAACTCCACAAATTGTACCTATACAACGTATGAGAAATAAAATAGTAAACATTGAATCTATTCGAAAGTGTTTTCAACCAGATGCTTTCCTGATAATTGAGCAATTAAAAAGTGCAATCATTTGCATGAGGTGGAAATGCTGTGACTGTTTAGAAGATTTAGAATATAATTGTATTCAGTTTGATTTGCGTCTTAATTGGTATAACTAGACTTGTCAAAATATTGTAATTTATCCACCAGTCAAATATTGGTTTTGTCCAAACTGTAGATACCTATCATTTGTTACAAATTATATTTATTTGAAATCTTATTATTACTTAATTAAAGATGATTTAATTTGTAGAATGTATTGTCTGAGTTCTATTTCATATTTTTAATTTAATTATTTAAAAGTAATGTTAAAGTTTACAATTGGGTGCCCCTTGTTTTTTGGCGATTCTTTTTTGACGCCAAGATCGGCGCCAGGAAGGCACAATTTCAAGATGGCCGCTACACAAAACGAAAATAAGAAGTCAAAGAATTTCACAAACTCCGTGTCCATGTACACATCGGCCTATTTTCACTTAAAAAAAATCAAAGAATTGCACAAACTAATCATTGCACATTGCCTCGTCTTTGTCCACGTGCACATCGATTTATTTTCACTTAAAAAAATTAAGAAGCTAAAACCAAGTTAAAACTCTCATGGTAACCAGAAATGGGGTTTCATCGCCACAACTGAAGAAAATTTTTCGCCAAACGAAAGGGCACCCAATTCTACACTAGAGGCAAAAATAATGTGTGTTCATGAGAACGTTGACATTCAAAGAAAATCCAAATTTCTTTTAAAGCAATAAATAACAGTCAAATTTTCTAAGCACTAATTTATAACACAAACTATTGACATAAAACTGATTAACTGTTTATGTTCAACAAATGTGCTACATAGAATGATTTTACAAATGTATGGCATTTAATTATTACATATTGTTTTAACCATGCATAACTAATTTAAATCATAATGATTACACATTATTTATATCAATCGCACAGGTCAGCTAGTCAATAATAGAATTATGATACAACAATAATATAAATACAGTGTAGTAATAATATATACAATGTAGCAATAAAGAAATATGTGACAGTAAATATGCTAGATCACAATATGCTATAACACGATGCAATAAACATAGATAGTGCTGCTAGATTCCAAAATATAATGTAATGCAATCAAATAGGTAGCATTCTACCTTAAAATGAAGCAGTATAATCTATAAAAAATAAAATAATTAGCTAATGAAGTACAGGACGCATGGTGTCACTATAAATATTCACCAAAATATGTATAGTGAATATGTAAGAGAATAATTTGCAAGTAGTAATTATCAGTTGCAAAGACGAGGTCAATCTATATACATGATTATGTTCAGAAAAAGATAAGATCAAATAAGGATTTAATGATGGTTCTAATAGCAAGTGAGAACGTATAATTAGTTAAAAAATCTTTAATGTATTGTTAAGAAGGCTGCAGAAATGACTTAAATTCTTTCATTTAACAGAGGAATTTTTATGCAAACTTAGACCCTAGTCTTATAGCATAGAACTGTCAAAATTTATTATTCAGTAGGAAAACTTATTGAAAATTATAATGTTCTTATATATGCATCAATTTTTCAGTGTCCACGCATGTTTATAGGTTCAAATGCCATATTTCAAAATCAAAGTTATTTATGAAATAAAACCTTATAAAATCTGATAATTCATTTGTGTGTGCAAATTTCTCAATCTAAATCTCTATTAAATTATTTTTGCCTTTTAAATTACAGCCCATTATTTATTTAAATTTAATTTATTAATGTGTTTGTATAATATATCAAAGTTCTTTGAAATATTCGTTCGAACAAAGTTCGAAATTCTTTGAAATATTTTTTGTATATTGAAAATAGCGAGTATTTCCATAGAAAAATTAAAGAAGCATACAAAATTGTTAATAACCAGTATTATATCATTAATTGTTCACTTAATAGTTGATTTTATCGCTAGGCTATTTTATCGCTTTAACTTATTTCACGTCTAAATTTTCTACGCGGGAATACTCGGTCTAATTTTTATTATAAAAGACAAAAAATTTCAGAGAGGAATAAGGTAAAATCTAGATTGTGCAAAACACATCTTCGAATCTAAATATATTATAAGAAGTACAAAAAATGTATACAAGATCTTAGCCCCCCAACCAGTTATTTAAACTATTCCAACTGTTCAGGAAAACGATAAATATTGCGAATATAAAAGTCTGCCCTTTTTTATATATAAATAAATAAAGTAAATGTGGGCAGTTTACGCACTTAGGATTCGTTCTTTTCGATTCAGTTCAAATGACGGATCTGGAACTGATAACCCAATGCGCATGCGTGGTTAATGGTGGTGCGAATAGCCTGAAGAGGTCGCACCGGTGGTGCGAATAGCATCGGCCAGAAAGAATGCTACCGGAAAGATACGATTCCTGCCGACATCTCAACCGTGCTCTTTTGTTTATAGATACAGATAACTCATTCATTGTCGGCGGCTGTTTCGCCGTTCACATCTCAAAATTTTTAACCGGACATGGCCACGTATAAAAGGTATGCTTGCGGTATTTAATAACTGATGAGGTTGATTATACGACCTTGATTAAATCTGACGTAAAACTGTATATACTTTCTTCGTTTCTAAATGCTGATGCGACTTTCTTTTGTTGATATATAACAGTTAACATGCTCGTTAATGGTGGCTTTATGACAAATTGAAAGCTCATGGATTTGGCAATGAGAATAAACTTGTTAGCACATTATTTTACGTTTTGTGCTGTTTCTTTTAAGTAATTTTTCAATAATTATTAAAATTATCGATGCCTTTCTTTCAGAATCATGAAGGCACAATTTTGATCCATCATCTGTTATATTAATAGAATTTGAGAATGAACATTCATTATGACCATAAATCCTAGACTTTTTTTTTTTTTGTGAAAATCGATATATTTGTGTGTTTTGCCTAGTTTAGATAATCGAATCCATTTATGTGAAAATTAATCAAAATGACGTTGTGTTTTTTAAAAAAAAGCTAGAAAAGTGTTCTTTGATCAGGGTATTCAGATGAAGACATTTTTTAATTTGATATCTAATTAAATGAATTATTTTAAAATGTTAAATACTGTCTTTTCTAGGAAATACTCGTATATAAATTTTTAGGCAAATCAGTAATGTCAGAAAATCGGATGTCTGTTTTTAGATTTATTTTTCAGTGTTTCAGTTAAAAAGAAATCAAGTTCAGTTAAATCTACATAAATTTTCATTTAAATTGTTCAGGTATAATATTGATCTTGTTATAGATGAGAATTTCGTAACATAAGTAAATATTGCATTTTTTGACATTTTAAATATATAATATGTCTTAAGTTTGATATGTGAAATACAGGAAATAGTTTCTAGTTTAAAGTTGCTTGTTTAAATTGGCTATAATTTTTGTGTGATGATATAGATATTCCATGTGTTTCCCTCATATTTTTCTGCTATTTTAAAGATCATATACATATATTACTTATTAATGATAAAAATGTGTAGGTGATACAAAAAGTTTTATAATTTAAATGGACTTGTCTGAATAGTTAATCATGAAGTTTCTTTGTTACTATTGTATGAAAAGAAGCTTTAGCTATTAAGGCTATAACAAGTAAATCTATAATGAATAATAAGTAAAATTTAACAAAGCTTATTTAAATTGTGCATAATGAACTATAGCAACTGATAAAAAATAAAAAGTGTTTGTTTAAAAATGTTATATAAAAAGAATGTAAAACTGCCCCCATTTTTTTATATCAAGAATTTTGTTATGAAAATATATCATCTGCTTATATTTATATAATCTTATCCCTCTATTTTTTAGATTATGCTGGATTTTCTTATTATCTATTCTTTGTGCTATTCAACCATTTATAAAATGTGTAGACAAAGGAAATTTCAAAACTTGTGATCAGAGTGGATTCTGCAAGTAAGCCCAGATTCTTAATTTTTTACTAACAGAGAAATTATTCCTATAAGAATTATTCTTTCTTTGTAAATTTTTTCCCCTCAAGGTGAAGCTCATTTTTGAAAAACTATTGGCAAAAAACTCATTTTTAAGGTATTTTTTTATGAACTAGTTATGAGTGGCCAAGCTTTGGTAGTTCCATATTCCTAAATTTTCCAAAAAGACCATGGTTTTTTTCTGATTATAATTCCAAAATGACCTTCCTAATTTGGGCTTAGACTCTTTTTCTTCCAATATGTATGCTACTTTTATTGCCTGAGCACAATTCAAGATAAATGTCTGTTTGTTTAAAAATATCAAGATTATTTTTTGGCACA
>KK117671.1:245184-273893 GCA_000611955.2 Stegodyphus mimosarum
AATGAGCTAAGTGAAAAATGAGTAAATCTTGAAAAACTTGTACAGAAAAATGGATATAGAATTGTGTTTTGAATATAATGTAGAAAATATGTAATGTTTAGAATATTGAGTATATTTATGATGAATATAAAAATACTAAAAATTTTAAAAAAAGGGGGTAGAATAATTGCATGTAAAGATAGAGTATGATGAGGAACTACTGGTTCAAAACAGAGGCCCTGTTTTTAGCTCTGTTATTTGTTTCTTTTACCCTCCTTATCCAATATAAACTTCGAAGGCTTCTACCTTATAATTTTTTTGTATAATTATTTTTTTATATATAAATAGAGTCTTGTTATTTATATTTATAAATGGAGTGTTATAGTGCAGTTCAAAAGGTCTCTTGCTTTTAAACAAGGAATGGAGGCCTTTATAAGCAACTGCCAAAGCAGCCCTTAACCACTGGTGATAAACATCAGTCAGTTATGTGGATTTGCCTAACAGACAGAAATGTTTGTATTAGAGAACGCTGCGGGGTATTCTAGATTTCTGTAAAATAAGAAAGTTAGGAAATCTAACAATAACAGTAAAACACCATAATTTTGGTAATACTATTATAAAATTTATGATGTTAAAATGTAACTTATAATAGTGAAAATTAGTTATGTTTTGAAAATTTTGTAATTTGTTATTCAAAATATGTAATGTATGTGCAAAATTTTTTACAACTATTCTATTGTGTATGAACCTGATATAACACCGTTGGACTTTTTCCTTTGGGGATTTGTAAAGGACAGCGTTTACAGGAGGAAAGTGTCGAACATTGATGACCTAAAAGCCAGAATTACAACCATAATAGCCTCTGTGGATGCCAACATTCTTGCCGGTACCTGGCGTGAAATTGAATATCAACTTGATATTCTCCGTGCGACGAAGGGGGCGCACGTGAAAGTTCATTGACAAGGGTCATGAAACTTTTCGAGTCTTATCTAACCATTTATGTTATTAATTTTAATCTATCTTTATTATTTTATGAGTTATTAAACATCAAAATGGTTCCGGGACTTTATAAACACCCTGTATCTAATCTATCTTTCGAATAATAAATTAATAACCTTTCAACAACTCCCATCTTTCATTCTAAAAATAGCAGAGCAATAATTATTTTACCTAAACTCCGTGCAGTTCCGATGCACACTTATCGATGAAATCTGAACCCACATCTGGACATTTATCTCATGTGAACTGAAATGATATAAAAGGTAACTGCATTGCAACCCCTTCTCTTCCTCTTCGTCTTCTCTTCTGCTGCTTTTCGCTGTGCTGTCCTGCCATTAGCCATGCAGAGTTTACTTTTCTAATTTTCATTCATTGTTTAAGAAATGTAAGCTGTATAAAATTGGGGGATGTATAGTGTGTCCATAGTGATGATGTGCATTATCAAGGAATAAAATTATGGTGTGGAATTTACCACCAATTCTGTGTTCGAATGCCATCTTTCTAATTACGCAGTAAAGTCTCTCCAAGCTGTTGCATATATATATAGGGACTATTCCGTTAGAGCAGCATCAGTTAAAAATAACACACCAAATATTGTGGCTGGAGATTTCCAGTTTTCGTTTGAAAGATCATCAAACATTTTTTTTTTCCCATATTTCGCCATATTAATACGATGGACTACACAATTTGGAAATTACCAAATGATGAAGAAGAAGCTGTCATAAGATTCTTTCAGGACAAAGGAATAATTCATAGCAATTGATTTTGTTCTCAAAATCATTCAATGAAGTTAACTTTTGACTCAAACAAAGCTTATCTATGGCGTTATTACATACGTTCTTTCTTGCTGTGGAAAAAAAGAATTGAGAACCAGGCTCGCATCTCTCTTTCCTCAGTGCTGTTCGTTTTATCTATCTGTGATGTCAAATTGATGTTGATTGAATTTTGCCAAATTCAGTTAGAAATGAGCCATAATAGGACAGTAGATTAGAGTAACTACTTGAAGGAGGTATGTGCAAATAGTTTGATATCTCATAAAAGGAAAATCATAGAAATAGACAAAAGTCTTTTCATGAAAGGAAAAAACAACATTGAATATGTTCTGGAACAGTGGGTATTTGGAGTTTATGCCAGGAAAACAACGAATGTTTTCTGGTCGTAGTTTCCGATGGTAGTGATACAACATTGATGACTGCGATCGTGTTGGCCATGCTTCGATTCAGGAAAACATTGCAGATGGCAGCATAATATTATCAAACTGCTGGAAAGGATATAAGAAAGAGGAATCAAGAAAAGCTAACCATTTCACTGTGAATCACAGTTATAATTTTGTAGAAACCGGATGCCATACCCAAACTGTAAAGCGATTGTGGGCAGTGCTAAGTGGAGAAATAAATTTCAGCGGGACACTGCTCGCCACCATTTAGAGTCATATTCAATATAATTTATGTGGTACGGTTCTATTCAAAAACTTCTTCAAGTTCTGGATGGCAATTAGGCAAGTGTTTTCACAATATCAGAATATTACAGGCATCAGTGCCGATGGGAAAGAGATCGTATTTATATTTGAAATCAGAAATTTAAAGGTCTACTGTCAACATTTTGTTAGTAATTGTCTTTCATGTTTTATATTGTATATACACACACACATATATATATATATGGAACAACAATTTAATAGTAATGAACAGAAGTCTAAAATGGACTATAATATTATAATATATGAAATGAAAAAGAAAATGCCATATTAAGTATATGAAGGTTAATGCTTTTTTCTCCGTGTTACAATATAAACTGGTAAAATGCAAATTAAAGAAAATTGCAAAATGGTTGTCAAAAATGTTCACTTTAAAGAGGAAAAAGTATAAAAGACAGGAAATTTTTACATATTAAAACCAAAACAATAAAAAATAAAAGTTTTAAATCTCCTTAATTTAACACTTCAAACAGAACTTATCAAGGGAAAAGTGTTTTGAAACTTTAAATCAAGTTAAACTAAGGAGATTAAAAATTTTTATTGCTTTGGTTTTAATATGTGCTAATTTCCCGTGTTTTTATATTTTTTCTTCGTTGAAGTAAGCATTTTTTATTATCATTTTGTAATTTTCTTTAATTTCCGGTTTACCAGTTTATATTATACAGTACAAAATCCGAGATCCGGATGTCCTATATCTGGAATGATCTAAAATCAGACCTTAGCCACTAACAAAAAACTTTTTTAGGATTTTTTTTAATGCTTTACGCATGCACATTTGATTTTTTCCACTCGTAAGAAAACATGTGAAGAGTCCTGATTCTTAATTTCACTTCGGCACTAAATAAAATACTTCGTTATTGAAGAAACAGTTATTTTGGCCTAAATTTGCATGATCAATAATTTAGCACCGTAGCTGCATATCTGCTTTGTATACATCTCAAACCGAAACATTTTACAGAGAAACATCGTTGATTTTACAACTACTAATATTTTATATCCCTGATGCCAACCTGGCAAATTATTATTTATTATATTTTGCTTTTCTCACCATATATATATCAACTCGTGACTCGCGCAGCAATACTTAAACTTATATATATATATATATACATACCGGGTGGCCACAATTAAACTGACAGTGCTCACAGTGTTCTGTAGTGCGATCTATTTGCGAGAATGACACCACATTTTGTAGGAAGATTAAACAAGACGGGGGACGAAGGATTCTGCGAAAAAACAAATTAGTTCCAAAAGTCACCGCTAGGGGAATATTTGGCGCTTTGTAGTAGAAAATAGAGTGTTAACAAATGCAAATCAATACGGAAATTACCTTTTATTTTGCATTCAAATGAGGTTCAATGTGGCTGCCATTGTTGTGGACCACATATTGCATTCTGTGCACAGTATGCACAACAGCAGAAAGTAACATATCTGCAGGAATCTCCCGTACAGTCCGTGATATGTTATCCTTCAACGTAGGCAGGTCCTGGACTACTCCTTGATAGACCTTGGACATACGGTAACCCCATAGCCAGAAGTCGCATGGGGTAAGATCAGGTGACCGAGGTGGCCCTGCAGTTGGAAAGTAGCGGCTAATGACTCTTTCTGTTGTGAGTTTCTGTCGTAGCATCTGTTGCACCCGTACAGCAACGTGTAGAGGGGCTCCATCTTGCATGAAAATCATTTCCCCCAGGCATTGTCTTTGCTGAAGTGCCGGAATGACAAAGCTGTTCACCATGTGGCGATATTTCTCTCCGGTTACAGAACAGGTTTCCGGTCCTGTCGGGGTAATGTTCTCATAGAAGAATGGACCTACGATAAATTCCGCTGTGAACTCACACCAAACAGTTACGTTTGGTGAATGTAAGGGAATTGTGTGACTGCATGTGGTGTTTTGTCATCCCGAATTCGGCAGTTCTAGGTATTCACAGTTCCATTCAGGTAAAAGTGTGCCTCGCCTCCCCGTAAGATTTTCCACGGCCAAGCAGCATCCACCTCCATTCTGGCAAGAAAGATGAGAGCAAAAGTCAATCGCTTATCATGGTCGGGGTACAGTAACTCCTGTACACGGCTGATCTTGTACGGATAGAAGTTGATAATCTTTCGTAAGATTTTCCATACTGTAGTGTGTGGCATATCCATATTCCGAGCTACTCCACAAGCACCAGAGGTGGCAACAATATTTTCTGGTCCTCTGTCGACAATCGCTGTGGCAACTGCTTCGATTGTATCCTGTGGTACAGGTTTTCATCCTCTGCCTGACTGAACCTTCAGAGAACCTGTTTTCTCAAACGTCGCAACCATTGCTTTTAGCCCATTAACTGACACAGGCCGTTACCTTTACGCATTTTTTTTTGTGCGTTCTAAAAGCACGAAGGGCGGCTGACGCATTGCACTGGTTGAGGTAAAAGAATTTGACCAGTAACGCACGCTCGACTAAAGGAGAAGACATTGCACATAAACTTTCAATCTGATTGATTCGAAACGTGACACATTGCCTTTTAAAACCCAAGCAGCTGGCACTGTGCCAATGGATGTAGCGTAAAATTTGAATAAAGAACTTCTTCTGCTGCTCAGCGTACGTGATATTGCAGATCACGAGACTTTATCGGTGTTTATGTAGATTTTACGCTTTTTAAAAAGTGTTGCCGTATTGCACTTGAACTAAATGAGAAAATAAGCATAATAAAAGGTAATTTTATTCCGTATTAATTTGCGTTTGTTAACACTCTATTTTCTATTACACAGCGCCAAATATTACCCTAGCGTTGACTTTTGGAACTAATTGGTTTTTTCGCGGAATCCTTCGTCCCCCGTCTTGTTTAATCTTCCTACAAAATGTGGCATCATTCTCGCAAATAGATCACGCTACAGAACACTGTGAGCACTGTCAGTTTAATTATGGCCACCCGGTATATATATATATTAGTAATTGAATAACAAAGAGTATGGAAACCTTTTATGCTGGCATTATGCTTGGCGATGATTACAGATTTAAGTTAAATGTGCTAAATGACCAGAAAAAAATTTATTAATTCTTTCCATATGCTAAAAATAAATTTTATTAATGATACTCATTGGCCAAAAGATTATATATTTAGTGCTACTTGAATTAAGAAGAACTGATTTTTTATTCACATAAACCCAGAACCGGTGTCTGAGCATGTATGGCATCACCAGACAGCAGAATTTAGGGAAGACAAATTTTTTTTAATTTAGAGAAGCACTGAGTAACAAAATTAAGGGATGATAAAATTTTTAGAATTTAGGGAAAGCAGTGGGACCCAAAATTTAGCAGTGCAAAAATTCAGAACTTAGGGAAGTGCTTGGTAGAAGTATTTAGGAACCACAGAGACTGCATCAGATGACAAAATACCTAGCGTCGGCTCTCAGTAAGCTTAACTACACGAGGGAATTTATTTATTCAGGACTCTGATAAGCTTTAACACATTGGCTGTATTGATAGGTACTGCCTCACCACAGAAATGGGTTTTTCCCAGAAGGCCATTTACTTTTTGTTAGAAGTATGATTGAAAAGTGGTAATCAAACATGATTATGTGTATCACACTAATTACTAAGTGATATTTAGGCCTTTTCCTATAGAATATTTCGACTACATGCAAGTGCGGGGTAGGGACTAGAGGTAAAATTTCTTCTTAAATACCTCATTACACACTGGTGTGTGATATGTAAAAATGAAATAAAATAATGAAAATAAAGTATAAAATTAATTACTCTTTGTATTATACTTTATCACTAACGTACATTTAATGTAAATGAATTATTATAAGTTGGTTACAATGATATTATAACTCCAAAAAATATCATTAAACATTTTACTTGTGGGTCACCTTCGCACAATCTAAGCAATAACTGGGAGATATGTCACAAATTTTGCAGCTATAAATGATGTCTTTACATTTTCCCTGGGAGTAACAACTTTTGCACTATCTTTTCACCTTTTTTTTCTTATCGCGGTTCGAGCACATGTTCTGATTCAGTTGAAATGCACAGGAGCATGAAGGACAGTTTGTGTTTTTAATAAACACCTTATCACCGATAAACGAAAATCATAAAATGACATGTTCCCAGTTGAATATTTCTTGTAGAGAAAGTGAGAATTTGAAATCATTAATTGCAAAATATGCACAAATATTTTGGTAGGCCATCTAATGGTTTTTCGTTCACATGGGGAATTGGCAAGCATCTGATCTTGCTTATCAATACCTGCCATAAATTTATTATGTTGAATGACAGGAAGTGGTTTGGATTTCATTTCACCTCATTTGTTTGTCGCTTCCAGAATATAATTTTTGTATTCATTAGAAATGAAAGTTAGGCCTCTTTTCTCTTTCCTTTTGCCAATCATAACACCATTAGCATACTTCGCTATAGTTTCCCCTTTCTTTAGCTTTTCTTTTGGAAATGTCTTCCTGTTCTTTCTGATTGTCCCAGTACAATGAGTTTTTCTATCTGCAAGACATTTTGCCAGTTCATAGCTATTATAATAATTATCCATAAATACAGTTTGCCCAACATCTAGCATTCCTTCCAATAAATTAAACACTACATTTTGTGCATGTTCTTTTCCTCCATCATGCCAGTATATACCATAAATTTGATAGCCATACCATTAGGTGTTGTGATCATATATAACTTAATACCATATTTATAGCGTTTGTTTGGAATATACTGTTTAAAAATGCCATGCTGCATTATCATCAAGTCATCAAAACTAAGCTCTCACTCTGGGTAGTATATTTCAGCCAATTGCATGTTGAACAAATTCACCATATTTCTAATTTTATATAGTCGGTCTTTTGGGGGTTCTGCATTTTTCTCTGGAAGTGTTGCGAAGTGCAATGCCCTCAGCAATAAAAGAAAACAATTCATGCCCATGTTATATGAGAATACATTCGAGCCAAAAAGTTTATCTTTTCCAGTAATCTTGAATGCCATTTATTCTCATATGTAAAATTAATCCCACGAATATCAACATTTCATCTTTTTTGGTTCCCTTCCAAGCATTAATTCTGGAATGTTTCACAGCAACAAAGTACTTTATGAGCATAGTCATTGGTTTGAACAATTACTTCATCCAAGGTATTAACGCTAAATAAATGACGAAAGTAATCGGATTGTCACCTGAAGCAGGTTGCAACAAACACTCTGATTTTGTGAAAGGAAATTGTTCCATTGTTTTGGGGTCATTTTCAAAAATTACATTTCCTGCCATAGTGGAATCATGCTGATGACATGTCACCTCTTTCACATCTTGCTACTCTTCATCTTCTGCCTCAGAATCCGAAATATCATGGATACCTTGAGGAGGAATGAAATCTTCATCGCTGTTGTTACTAACATCACTTGGGTACTCATCTGAAAGCTCAGCCAATAAATTTGCTATTTCATCATCTGTTAGAGGCTTATTACGTCGAATTTTTTCTTTGGGGGGGGGGGAGAAAAGACCCTATTTTTTCTGGGGGGGGGAGAAAAGACCCTGCAGGAATATCTCTACAACTCATATTGCAAGAATTTTTTAATAACTAATAAATCTATGAATTTGAAACCACATACCTTTACAACTAGTTTCTAACCTTTACTCCAAGCCAATACCAGCATACACACCTAACTTATAGTCCAGATTGAAGCAGAGACTAAATATTAAGTCGGTGCTCTTTCCGCACAAGTAACTGGTTGGCTACTGGGACATCACTCCACACCCCGTGCTCCCACGTGGTTGGCTCTTTGCCATTGAGACCACATCCTGCGCTAGCACGAGATCGACAGTGGAAGTGATAAGCATGTACAAGAATTAGATGTAAGTATAATGAATAACTAGGTTAATATAATTCAGACGTAATTGTCTCAGTCCATGATAGAAAGACAAAATTTAACGGAACATTGTGTCTTTTGTCGCCAGTCTCATGCTGCATAGCCAGTAATGTATAACGGATGCTGTTAAGCAAGGCTAAAATTATATTTTACCAATTCCAGGGAATTTCAGTTAATATGGGAGATTGTGCTGTTTCGTAACTCTCTGATTTGATCCAACTTATTATTTTTTGCAGGCTGTTATAATTGCAGCAATTTTATGAAAACTAAAGTCTGAACTTCTGATTACGTTGAAAATAGTTTCTAATGCTGGAGCTATAACATAATTTACAAAGCGAAAGCATGCTTCGATGTCCATTAAACAAAAAGTGGAATTGCTGCAAAAAATGGATATAGGTATATCTCTGTCAAACTTATGCGAGGAATATGGCATTGGAAAGTCAACTGTATATGACGTAACAGAAAAAGGAACTTTATGAATTTTTTCTGGATCCCAACACCCCACTCGCTATAGTAAATATAGTAAATATATAGTAAATAATATATATTTACTATACTATAGTAAATATGTAACATACTATAGTAAATATAGTAGTTGACCACTCTATGGTCAACTACTATATTTATCGCAGTGAATAACAAAAAAATTATTTGCTATGCTAAAAGTGGCAGTGATGACAAATTGATGATTGAATGGTCAGACAGAGACGCAGCGCAATTGATGGGTCCAATGCTAATGGCTCAAGAGTGCACGTATTCGACAGATTGGTTAACCAAATTTTAAAATTGCTGTGGAAAAATTCAGGTGAAAAAGCTTCAGCTGATACTGAAGCTGCTGAACTCTTTGCAGATGAATTAATTGAACTCGTTTATAGTGAAACATTATCTCCAGGTCAAATTTACAAGGCTGATGAAACTCGTCTTTTTTGGCGATATGTACAGCGAAATACCTTGGCATCCTCTACAAAAAAGCTCCAAATGGTTTCAAAGATTCCAAAGCTAGAGTAATAATTTTAGCATACACAAGTGCTGCAGGAACGCACGAGTGTAAACTTTTCATAATCAGAAAAAATACATGACCTCAAGCATTTAAAGGAGTAAATATTTTCCCGTTATGTATCATGTAAATAAAAGAGCATGGATGACACAAGCGTTAATGTATGACTAGTTTGAAAATCATTTCATACCTGAGGCCTTGGCAAAATTTGAATTCAATTGATTTACCTGATGACGCAAAAATTGTCCCGATTGTAGATAACTGTCTTGCTCATATTTCATTTAAAGTTTTAATGAATGATAATGTATCCACGTTATTCTTTCCTCCAAACTGTATGTCCATCATTCAGCCTATTGACATTGGAATAGTGCGTGCGCTGAAGTGTAAATATAAAGTAGCATTTTTAAAGTCCATGTTAAATTTCTTGAATAATGGCAAGACTATTAAAAAAATTTTTTAATATTTTAGCATAAAATTTGCTGTGTGGAACATGACAGGATCATGGGAGGATGTGCTTCCAAATACTTTAAAAAATTCTTGGCATAATTTATGGTCAACTACTATATTTCATGTTGAGGATGATGAAGATGATATCCACAAATTTGAAGGCTTTCGGATATCACAAACCACAGGTGAAATTTTCCAGTTAATGGATTTTGTAAAGAAATGTGAAGATGCGGTAATAAATGAAGATGATATAACAGAAGTTTTTCATTGCGATGACACTGCTCCAATCATCAATCAATTAACGGATGCCGAAATTTGTAGTATGGTTCTAGATCCAGAAAATATTGCTACCGATAGTGAAGAAAGTGACAGAGAGGTTATTGAAAACGAAAAAATTTCGATTGACAAGTTAGTTGGAATTCTCAATGCAGCAACTACAGGACTTGAACAGTGGAATTTTGTAACTGAACAAGAAATTATGTCTGTCTGTTTAATTAAAGAAAATTTATTAACACAAAAACGAAGCAACTTAAGCAATTTACATTCAAGGAAATGTTTAATAAAATAAACAAATAAATATTAAGTTTTTTTTTTTTTTTGTAAATTTTGTTACCCTTTAGATCATAAATGCTTCATTATTTCAGAAATCATGATTTCATATTTTTAATTTAATGATTTCTGCATGCCATCTTATTAAAATAGGATTAACCTTCAAATATTTAATACAGAATTTTCTTTTTCTTTCCGATTTTTGAAAATTTGATTTATTGTTTTCAAACCTTGCAACACACTTCTCAGATTGTGTCTAGGTTTTATTTTTATTTATTTATTTATTTTTTTTTTTTGTTTCTTAAACTCCTCAAAAATATTTTATATTTATGTCATACATATACATATTGTTTGGCCACTTAGAGGTTAAGCAAGACACAGAATTCCAACTTAAATATAGTTTTCCTTCTGAGCAGGGATAAAAACGTCTCTTTCAAAATTTAAGGTGAATGTCCATAATATTGCTAAGCTAACCATGATAAAAATAAAATTTTCCAATTCTGCTAGTTAGGAATTTTTTTTAAATTGAAATTAGTTTGATTCTAAAAACTGTATTTCCGTAATCTATACATAGATTTTGTCAATTTTAGTTTATATTTTAACTTTTTTATATGACTTCGTGGGATACGTGATGTTAAGATTTAGCATTTGTCAGACTGAATAAAAACTTTAGAACTGCTAGAAAAATCCAAATGTACATTTGCAACCTGTAAGATAATGTGGAGACCTGATAGGTTCTGGAATAGACGAAGAATTTTGTAATAAATTCCTGCAGTGGGGCTCAATCAAGTTCTCTCTCCTGCTATAAAATGTGAAAAAAAAATTTTGTTGTGTAATTTGAAAATATAACATACTGAGTTGATGTGTTGTTTTGCTTTATGAGAATGTGTAGTTGCACATTTCTGCCCATTCAAATAATAAAATCTGGAAATAAATTAGAATTTTTTCTGCTGATTTAATAGTGATTATGTCTAAGCATGCCTTGTATTACAATAGAACTCTTTTAAAGTATTTTTTTTCTTTCATGTATTTTCTCAAAAAGGAAAATTTCTTTCATCTTTGTTTATGTGTGAAGCAATCTGATTGTCACAGCATGCACTGAATTTTGCTGTCTGAAGAAAAAAAATCACATCGGATTATTTCTTAAAATGCTTAAAGCATCAAAAGAAGAAAAAGGAAATAATCAATGAAGGATTTTGCCTAATTTAAAAGGAGAAATTTTTTAGTATTATTTATTTTATTAATAACTGTAATATGTTTCTCAAAATGTATAAAACATCAAAAAAGAAAAAAAAAAAAATCATCAACGAATGATCAAATTTGCCTAATTTTAAAGGAGAAATTTTTTAGTGTTTTTTATTACTTATTATTTTATTAATAACTGTAATACAGTTAGCTGTTGTTGCTTAACTGTTTTTGTTTTAAAGGCTGGTAATCATCACATTGCTAGTTATTTTGAAAACTGGAACAACAAAAATAAAAGCCCATAATATAGATTATGGAATGTTTCATTATCAATGCAGTGCATCTGTGTTTGTGTTCTTTTCTGCATCATTAAACTGTAATTCTTCCATCTCCTTGAAATTTTTTTGTTAACTGAAACTAATATGTAAGTCATGCCTATTTGTACAAATCATTTTTCATTAATTCTCAAAATAATATATGCATATTTCTCAAAATAATATATGCATGGATCAGGAATGTAAAAATTGAATAAAATGTTGCATAATCATATTGTTATGAATTATTAGCTTTAAGGTCAAAAATTTTGAAATTTTATCTAACTTTACTTTTCTCTTACTTATTTTTCTTGGAATTTTTTCAATTATTTTATGCATGTAATGATTGTTGTCACTGATTATTTTTATTTTATTTCAGGAGGCATCGCAGTATTCAACCTGGACGTTCACCTTATTATTTAGAAATGAGCAATTTCAAAATTTATCCAACCCGTTTAGAAGGAGTATTAATCAATTCTCAGAATGGCATAATGCTGAAGTTTGATTTAATAACTTTAAAACATAATATCATACGCATGAAAATAACGGAATTGAATCCAATAAGACCTAGGTTTGAAGCACGTGAAGCTTTAGTTGGAGAACCCGAGGAATCTAAGTAAGAATACTTTGTTCAACTGGAATAAACAAAAATAATAATTATCTGTTGGATTCTATTCAAAGTATCATTTCATTTTTTTTTTATGCTTTGATGTAATATGAATTATATTCAGTCATATATTACAATTGCCAAAGAACTAAATTTAAAGTTTAATTGTAAGTTCATGTAAAATTTTTTGAGACTATCTGAACATTATCTTTTTTACTGTACAGATAAATAAAAAATATGAAAAATAAATTAAAGGAAAATTTCTATTGAGTAGCTGGTAAAAACTATCGTGTTTAGAATAAATATTAAAACTAAAAAGCAACTGAGCAAAAATAAATTTTAAGTGAAATTCACTGTAATAAAATTACAGAGTAAAAATAAAATACAACTGAAGTTTCAATTAAAAGGTTTTGGGAAAAAAAAATCATCAAAATTACACAAATTTATGTAATTTTATTGATTTTCTGTATCATAGTTCTGAGTGTTGTTTATGTGGGAGACAGGGAGCAAGAAAAACTCTAATACTGCTACAGTTGTCATTAATTTACTTTAAATGAAAAATTTTAATGTTGGTTCAATTTGCAGCAATAATATATTTTTATTATTTAGCCCTCTCTCTGTCTTGTCTGACTCTATATATAGTTAGTATCTAGTAGTCCCTATTTATATAAAATCATGAAAATTATAACTTTATGGACTTTAGAGTGAAACGTTTTTTTTGCTGACTTCATGTCTAACTGCAAATTAAAATAGGAAATGTTTTATTTTATTTATTATGATCAGTGGTTTTCTGTGGTGTGCGATACTGTGTGAGCATATTCTTATCATTAACTGATTTGAAAAATTGATTGGAAGAGGTAGATGATTTTTAAAATTACAGTATAAAAAGAAAATGCAATTGTAGTTTCAGTTGAAAAATTTTGAGAAAAAAAAATTCACTGTAATTCAAGGAAGTTAAAAAAAAATTAATATTTGAAAATTGGTCTTTTTTTGTGTTTATTGATATGTATAGTTTTTTTAGTACAAAATTGATGGTACTTCAGGATTAAAGTGGCCCCTTCAGTCAGTTGCCAAAATTGGAAGCTTAGTCGCCAAGCTTGTTAAATGTAATCTACAGATTATTAACCTGCGGTGGATTTGATTTTCAAAATATTTTGATTGCGATGCTGTTCGCTGTATGTCAGCGATTTGGTAATTCTATTTTCCTCTAATATGTTTTAGCATTTTAACTTACAGTCAGTTAGAGAAGAAGCAGTAATTGTTTGTGATATTTATAATGCATCGCATTTTTGATTTTTGCACACTGCTTTTGACCACATGATATCTTTCTATTGTTAATTATTTTCTTTTAAAATGTTGCAACTTTTAACTTTCTGTGAGTTTGAAAATAAGAATTACGTTCTTCATGCTATCATTCATTCTTTCGCATTCTTCATTATAAATTTTTCTCTAAAATGTTAACCAATTTAACTTACTAACAACTAAAAAGAAATGGTGATTTTCTTACAAAAGCATGGTATTTTGTATATTTAACAGAGGTGTAAAAATGGCTACTAAATGAAATTATTTATAGGAAAACTGCGACCTTGCTAACGTTTGGATTCATATTTAAGAGAAATTACCTTACGTTAATATATAAGGCGAGGCAAAATATTTGATTCTTTTATAGTAGGAATAACTAAATTATGGCCTCTACAAATGTAAATAAATGTTATAAATTGTCAAGTAAATTTAAATTTGTTATGTTCCCATATCGTAATTTCTCATTTTTTTTTAAAGTTGCCATAGTGTTCTTAATATTTCCTAAATTAATTTTAAATGTTACCAAATTTTGTAATAGCATGTGCAATTTGACATGTGCACGTATGTTTTATATTTGCCTTATTTTACTATATGTACACTGCACAAAAAAAAAAAATGGGACAGTTTTATATCTACTGTTCTACTGGGCCAATTGACAAAATTCAAATTGCGTTTTTCATGTTATGAAAGCACGACTTAGGATATGTATTAGATTTATATATAGCATTGTTCTAATGTAGGCATTTTGACACAAAATTGGACTTCTTCTGAAATGACATGCCAGTTCTTTTCCATATTTCGATTCTACGACTTAAATTATGCCGAACTGCCAAATTTTGTAAACAATCGCGCAAGTGGTTTTTAAAAAATTAGCTCTCAATATTTTAGCTCTTCAGTGTTAATTGAATTTGATATATATTTATTAATATATCTTTTTTAATTAAACTTATTTGATTCTTCCTTTCACATTTTGAAATTTAGGTTCATTCCAAATAAAATTCACCCATTTTTTTATGATTTATTTTTTAAATTTATATTTTTAAACAATTTTTAGAAATTTTTCAAAAAATTTGTTTTTTTATAACCTATAAAAGTTTTACCATCGTCTTAAAATAGACGTATTTCTAAGCACACCTGCAAAAAATTAGAGTATTTTATTCAAAATTTCCTGAGGTATACGTTAATTTACATTTGAGTGCGTTTAGAAGTTTGGCATATTCATTATAAGCGATAATAATGTGAAATGGAGCTTATGCATTTTGTTAAAATTATTTGAAAGTATGAACGATGACTACTTTTCTGCTTGTGTACAATGAAAAAAAGGAAAGGGAAATAGGCTGCTATAAATTAAGAACTCTACTAAGTGAATTATTCTTAGTGCAAACTGAAAAAAATGCAGCAAGATAATTTTTTTTAATTTCTCCAAAAATTTTGCACCAAATTTTACGAAATTTAATATCTAGGCATAATTTGAGTCGTAGAATGAAAATATGGACAAAAATTGGCATGTCATTTCAGAAAACGATGGATTTTGTGTCAAAATACCTATGTTAGAACAGTGCTATATATAAATCTAATACAACATATCCTAAGTTGCACTTTCAAGACATAAAAAACGTAATCTGAATTTTGTCAATCAGCCTAGTATAACGCGAGATATAGAACTGTGCCCCCCCTTTTTTTTTGCGCAGTTTACCTATCATTTTTAATTGCAAAGTTTATATCAGTTACACTGTAGAGACATTAGGTATTTTTTGAAAAGCAGGAGAGATAAAAAATGAGCAATGTCCACACCAGGTACTCAAACCACGGACCTCTTGAATACGCGCCGAGTGTGCTGACCACTACTCCACGAAGGCATGCTAAGAAGATGGGAGAAATACCTTATATACTCCCCCTTTCAAAGGCTGACTAGGGATTAGGGAAACTGATCACCAAATCCTGGTGGTGGAGAATTGTCATCCACCGCCCTTTTAGTTCGGGTGCCACTGTAGAGACATTAGGTATTTTTTTTAATAGTAGGAAAGATGAAAAATGAGCAATGCCCCCACTGGGACTTGAACTACGGACCTCTAAAATACATGCAGAGTATGCTTACCTCTACACTATGAAGGTAGGCTAAGAAGGTGGATTATAACACACCTATTTCAAAACACAAGTAAGTAGTATAAGATTGATTTCTTCATTTCAGTAAGTCATTGTCAATTGTTGATATCTTATTGGCAGCTTTGAAGGACTATTTAAATGCCTTTAGATATTTTTTGCACATGAAGTGTTAATACCTTGGCAAGTTACAAATTAAGAACAATTAATAAAATCAGTAGTCAAAAGTAGAGTTTTAGCTTTAAACTATTCCTTGGCTTTAATAGAGTATAAGCAAAATGTGTATAATTATGGCATACATTTTTATCAAATTTTGAGCTACTTTTAAATTAAATCCCATCTTTATCAGAAAGATATTAACAGTCTTATTATTTTCTTATTAAATTTGTTAAATAAAGGTCTCAATTTTTAAAAAAAATTACATTTGTTTTAAAAGTATTAAGTTTTCAAGGCAGAAAAAAAGTAGACCCCTTTTTCTACAATAAGATTTAACTCCTTCCTTAAAAATTTGTAAGGCTAACAGAAAGATAAAAGTCAAATCCAGGCTCAGCTTCAGCATTTCCAGTACCTTAGGTATAGTTGGTACTTTGTATAAATCAAACATAAGGCAAAACTATTTAGTTGTGGATTATGATAACAATTTAGCTGGTGCTTTGTAAAATTCAGCACCTTATATTACTTACACTTGAAACTACTGGCCTTGTTAAGTTTCATACGTAGTTTTAAATTAGAAAGGTAAATTTCCCCCAGGAAAGCTCTAGTGCATTTTGTCATATACAGCTAAATCTTAAAGTATCAAACTGAGGATGTGGAATAACTCAAGTAACACATTATAGTGCACTTAGAACACAAACTATCAGTTTCCTTATCCCTTTTTTGTTGTCATTAATTCCATAGAAAGGCAGGTATTACAAATAGGTCTTCAGACTGTATTTAAGCTGTTAAATGTTTTCTGAATATGAAAGATTTGTTTTGAATTAGTGCTTAATGCTGTGTTTCTGTTAGTTAGTTTGGTGCCCATTTTTAAGAAAGTATTCTTAGTTTAAAACATATATATTTGTGCCATTTAATTTTATTTGAGAAAAATAATTTAACAAATGGCATATTTAATAAGTGCATATCTTTATATCATGTTTTATATTTTTCTTCATGAATCGAGGACGTTTTTGGCCTACAGTTTTGGGGCAAATAATAAAAAATAGGTACTTTAAATGTTAGTAGAATCACTTTAGTAGAAGTTACCTAATATATAGAATACACTACACTCTGTCAACCATGCCCATCATTGTTCTTTAATTTAGCAGTGTCACCATTTTCATTTAGGTGTTCTTTTTGTTGTATCCTAAATTCCAGCTATTTTTATAGACAAGTTGTGATTTTGTAATTCCTGCAAAAATGCAGTATTTTGATGCAAAATCTCTAAAGGGAATAATTTCTTGATATCCATTAAACTTAATGTGACTGCTACAAAATTTGAGCCAGTAACAAAACAAACCAAAAACTGTTTGTTTATTGATTTATTCTTAGGATAAATGCCTAAGCCCAGAGGTGTTAAAAAAAGAGATGAATTACCTACACTGCCGACATACAAAATGCAGCAGCGTAAAGATTTGCCCATATAAGTATTCGAATACATAGCAAAACAAGTCTTGCAGATGCAAGTTGGTCACATGATTATAGTACAAGATAAAGAAAGGGAAGTATATGGCTCTCTGCTGCTTACAGAATCCAGAATTTCAAGAAGTTCAATGTTCCAGAAGGCATGTGTGAATGGAGAGATGCCTGGACGATGACACTTATAGTCAGTTCTGGCAAAAGGGCGATTTTACAAGGGATCAAATTGTACGCTTATATACAGCTGGTTTGTCTTACTAGCATATCGCCACTGAAATGCACATAGATTTAACAACTGTACATAGAATTTGGTCTTGTCATATAGGTGAAGGAAATGTAAATAGTCGTGAAAGACCATGTCTATCTAGATGTACTACAGAATGCACAGATCAACATATATGAAGAGAAGCAGTGGTGACTCCACAGTCAACTATTATGGACATTTTGTGAAATGAACAAGGAGCTTTGGATGCTCTAATATCTGGGAGAACACTTCCTGGCATTTGGTTGAAAGCAGCTTGCACATAAGCTGCCTTTTGTAAAGACTGGCATTTAATGCTAAACCATTGACACAAAAGACTGGGATGCTGTCATCAGTGAGCCACTTGGACATCTGAATGGCACAGTATGGTATTCAGTGACGAGCCTCGATTTTGTTTGTCTGATTATAGTGAACAGTTAAGATTCTAGAGATGTTGGCGAGGTAGAGCCAATCCACTACTGTTGCTGAATGCCACACCACTCATCAGCAGAGCATAATTGTTTGGGGTGACATCGGTCATGATAGCAGGTCACTCCTGTTACACATCAGAGCTACATTGATGGCACAGTGATTTGTTGATGAAGTACTGCAGTTAGTTGTGCTACCTTACCTTCAGTGGCTGTAAAATAGTATTTTCCAGCAGGATAATGCAACACCACATGCAAGATTTGTTAGCGTATAAGCCTTGCAGCATATCCCATTGCCTTCTTGGCCTGTGATGTACCCTGATCTCTTGCCAGTTAAGCATATCTGGAATGTGATTGGTCGCTGTTTGTCTGCTTTGCCCCATCCATTATCGGAGGACAAACTTTAGCGGAATGTTCAGAGCATATATGGACTTTCATTCCTCAGGACACTAATTGAATCTGTACCTTGTAGGATTGCAACTTGCATCACTACAAAAGGTGGTCTTATTGCTTCCCTGTGTATTTCAGAATAAATTGTACAAATTTATCTTTCTATGAATAACATCACTTATTTATGTATGCATGCTGTATCTGTGTATCATTTCTTTCCAATCTTTCGCAGTATTACATTTTGTATGTTAGGCAGTGTATAACTTACTAGTTTAATATATCACTTTATTTTACAGTTGACAAATCAATGTGATGATTGGTACTGCTTTTCTGATTCAAGTTTATTAATGTGCATTATAACTTCAGTAATGCAAAACGTCAGGTTTGATTCCAGTGAAGCACTATCAATGCAATTTCTCGTGTTTGATTTAATTTGTTTGAGAGCAGAAAAAGTACTTTCACGTTCATATATACTGTCAAACAGTGATAACATTTGCAGAGAGAGAGAATTTAAGCAGTTTGGGGAAATGTTCTTTAGAAATCAGTTTCCAGGCATTTTCAAGGACATTATCATCACATTTTTTAGTCTGGTAGAATGGGTTTGCCTGACGTTCACAAATTTTCATTTGAAGATCACAGGGCACTTTACACACTTCGATTTCCATGAGATTGTTTAACAGTGCAGGTTTGGTTTTAGGAAATCAAAATCTTGTAATCTGCCCCAGAAATCTTACTTGATCTCAATTATTATTTTATGAAACATACTAAAATTTTTGCCATTTTCTTCTTTCAGCTGCTGACAAGATGGGAAGTTGATGTGTTGTTTGTGTTCAGTGCGGTTTGCATTATATCAAGTTTTTTCAAAAACCCTTAATTTGTCCATAAAGCTGGAAGCTATTTTGTTTTCTGCCTTGTAGTTTCAGGTATAAAGCATTAGATGGAAGGTTAAATCTGTCAGGAAAGCAAGATTATTTAAAAATTGGATTTCTTCCAGTTTTCTTGATACTCATGTCCAATTTTTTTCTTTTTTGAGAAAAGCAGAAATTTCATTCCTCAACCAACCCCAAAAAAACTGTTGTAGGCGATTTCCAGCACCGAGTCAGTGTACTTCACATTACACAAAAATGTCACCATACTCAGCTTCCAAATTGTCCAGGAATGAAATAAATGCTCTGTGTCTCTGAGCTTTTATTGCTTATTAAATTTGCAGTAGTTTTATTGTCTCACTGAGCCTTATGGCCCACCAGCGGTCGAGCGGTAAAGACGCTGAACACTGGTAGTTTGGTCCGAGGTTCGAATCCCGCGAACGGGCTGGCATGGGCGTTTTCGTGGTTTTCCCCATGTGCAACGTGTATACGAGCCAGTTTCCCTTAGAAAGTCCTCCACGAAGGCATCCCTCCCTTTAGGCAGATAGCCCTCATGTGCTTTGCCATAATTGAATAACCTAACACTGAGCCTTATGATTTTTTCATGAAGAGCCTCCTGGTGGAGAGTGCAGGGGAAAAACGAACAATGTATGCCCCACCCTTTTTTTTTAACCCAGTTCTGTGACCAGCTGTTGCTTTAGCTTCATTTCTTGCAATATTAGAGCACTTCCCAAAGCCTCCATATTTGGAAATGACATTTCTAGTGCATTGAATATGTCAGTACCTTTGGTGCTGGTTTCTAATGATTTTAATTCCGACAGTTCTTCGTGAATTTCAAATTCTTCTCAAATTCTTCATTTATTGTTGTGAAAAAGATAAGGATGTGGCTGGTGTCATCTTTATCTGCTGTCATCTAGAGAGTAAAATCCACGTTTTCCCAAAATGCCCTTGAGAGTGCCTGAAACTTTGCTATCCATTTCATTTATTCTTCTACTTTCTGTCTGATGAGACAAGGCCACTGTTTCAAAATTTTTAGCCATTTTATTATCTCCAAATGAAAATGCTATTTTTTTCAGCATATCTTTTAGTGAGCTCACCATCCGTAAAAGACTTTTACTCCAAACTAGCTCTATACATACCTCATGAGATGCCTTCAAACTAGCAATGTCTGATGGTAGTTGAAAGATATTCTTCTATCTAGTTAGTTTCAGTTTCAAATCATTAAACAACCAACTCTTAGCACTTCTGTGATATTGATCATATTTTTATTTATGCAAGCTGGTATAGTATTTACTCACATTATACTCCTTCAAAACATTTAAGACTTGAGAACACTGTTTCTTTCCTTTATGTTCAACATAAAACTAACTGATTGAAATTGTCGTTTCTGCTACTGACTGAAATTGTCGTTTCTCAACTTCAACATGTCATTTTAGGTAGTACTGAATAAAGGTGAAAACTGAAGCATGCACACCACAGAATTTAACGGTTGAAGAGTGAAGCTTATTATCAAGGTGGCAGTCATAGGAGAAATGAAGACTGTAAGATGCTGCCATCTCTGGGAATGAAAGAAACTGTCGTCTGATGGGCAGCATTGCGAGTGTCAGCAGTTTTCCACTAAATCTGCATTTATGTATGTCCTGCAGCACAGTGGGAAAAAAAATCATGTTTAGCATTGGTCACTCTGCCCTCAACTGCTGCTGATAACGTTTCCTTCAATTTACTGAACATTGTCAGCTAGTTTGCATCCTAATGATTTTTTTACATAGCCTGTTCTAAGATTTATTCCGTTTGTCGTTATTAAAGCAGTAAGAACAGCATAAATTTTTTTTAAATGTTTAATTAATAATTTTTACCCAGTAAAAAGGGCAAGTGCCAACAAAAATGAATAAGAGGGTCACATGGGCTAGGATTTGAACCACACAGATGCATAGCAAAGCAACTGTATAAATGTTTTGGGCATTGTATTTGGTATGTTAAACAAGGCTTAACTTTTGTGGTAGCAGCTTAATATATATTATTTTGAATCCACCATATTTTATTATTAAGAAAACAAGAGTCAATTATTTATTGTGTTCAACAAACTAATAATTATACTTTTTAGTAATATTTATTGTGTAGTTTTATGCGTAGTAAATATTCCCAACTCCAATTCACAGTTATGTAAAAATGTATAGTTTCTTAAAGTACAAAACTGTCTTCAAAATTAAAACACCATTCTTTATGATTGTGGTTGATACTCATCTGTAAAATGAGTTAAAATGCATAAAGTTCTTTTTTTACTCAAGAAAGCAATTTCTCAAATATCTGATTGTTAAATATGTCAGTATAGTATTCTCGTGTGGCAAGGTTATAAAGAATTCAAGGTTTTTAATGAGTTTAAAAAACCAGGATTATTTTCAAATTTCTCATGAAAAAAATGGCTTTGGAGGACAGTGTGTTACTGCAGGTTACAAGATACTTACTCCAAACTCTAAAATATACTTTTTGTGTTGGTGAACAGTATATTGTGAAGGGGAGAAAAATTTTTCAGTGTTAGGTAGGAGTATGAAGTAATATTTGTGTATTCTAATTATGTTGTGAATGTTAATAACCTTCTTAGCAAAAATTTTTGTTTTATTTTTCAGTTTACAGGTTGTTTCTCAGGATTCTGAAAAATTAGTTGTACAGTTTGGCACTAATAAAATCATTCTAAATGGAAGCCCTTTCAGAATGGATATTTTTTCAAATGATCAGCTTGTAATTAGTGCCAATGCACGTGGTCTGATGAAATTTGAGCATTATCGTCCCAAACCCAATCAGTAAGTTGTATATTATTACTTTTCTTGTAAATTTCTTAAATATATCAATATTCATATAATCTATAGTAGTAGATTAAAAGTGAGATGTTTAATTTTTATACATATTTACATTTCTGCTTTGCAACAATCTAGGAAGCCCACTGAAGAAGGTGAAGAACAGAATGAAATACAGGTAATTTCAATACTTTTTTTTTTTAATTATTTCAGAATAAGTATAGTTTTAATTTTACTGTTAGGTAGAGCATATTATGAAAGCTGTTGTCTCAGCGAAATATTTTAAGAGTACTTACATATTACCCTTCGACTGTGAAAGTTGGTTACCATCGAATTATGAATTGGCAGAGGTCCCTGCAAAGTTGCACCACTCATTCCTGCAGAATTCTGAGCTGCATTTCTGTTTACAACTCTTTAATAAAATATTCATCAGTTTCTCTGCTACCAAATAGCCGCTGCTGCGAAAGTATTCAACCCACTTCGCTTTGTGCATCATTAAAAGGCTTTCATTGATTTCTACTATTTTGTTAGAGCCTCCGATTTTTACCAAAAACTGTTTAGAATGCTGTGAGTACAAACTTCCCACAGGTAATTGTTTCCAATATATTACTCTTTTGTTAGCTATATCTAGCTACTCTTTTCCCCTTTCAATGGATATTAATTCTCTTGACCAGCTGTAAATGAACCAGAATGCAGTCACAAATATGATTCTACTTGGCTTATCAAGAATCAGTTGATATTACATCAAATCAAAGCACACATATTATGAGTGTGATGTGACATCACGCTTATCCATAACTGGCACTAAATGCATTGCTTGACAAGTTTTACGGTCAGTGGAGTAATAAGTAAGTACCATTTTAAGAGCCAATCATTTTAGGCAAATTATCCAGCTCTATAATGTTTTCTCTCTTCCATCTGAAAATAATGTTTATTCAGCTAAATAATTAGCATGTTGCTTATATTTAAGTATGCTTTCAAACCTTTTGTTATGAATAAAACGAAGTACACTTTTTGAATCACTTTTTACCTGAAGCAGACAAGCTAGTATAAATATTTCATTAGAGTGTATAATATAAGGTTTATTTTATTTGTCTAATTTTTCATTTTTATAAAAGTTTTAATCCTTGTAATTGTTTCGAAATATTTAAATAAATGTCACTTTATTTATTTTCAAAAATCTTCTGATTTTTATTCTCAGTTAAGTTCATAAGTGTGTTGTATTGTTATGTGTGTATGAGTTCGTAATGGATTGGATGTCTATCACAGAACTGATGATAGCTTCATGAACTTTATTTCCCCCCCCAAAAAAAACACTTTATAGTTCTTTAACTTTCCAAAAAAGCACTCATTCAGTTCTTCTCCGTATCACAGAGTGCAGTTAGTAGTTACACTTCAAACTGCTAAGAATGTTGAAAATAAGGCAATGCAGAGCAAAAGCTCACATATTGATCTTTCAGTAATCTGAACTCAATACTCTCAACTAAGCTGATACTCTGCAGTCTGGTATAGTTTCTGCCGTCTGCCAGAGAAACTTAAAACTGATGCTTTCTGCAGTCTGATATAGATATAGTCCTTTCCCCCTACTTTTGGAGATTTCTGGCCAAATTTGGGGGCAAAAATAAGCCATTGCCAAAACCATCACCATTGGCAAGATAGGCATTTACCTCAATGTTAAATGGACTTAACCCTGTACATTTATTTTTCTAGTCATGCATCACATTCTGAGGTCTTTCATGTTACGCAAGAAATATTACAATTTACATCTAATTTAACTAAAATTAATTATGCATTTAAAAAATTCATAACGATCTGTATAAATTTTATCAGAATCCTATTATTCCAGTGTGTTTATTTTCCATCATGTCCTCTTTATGAAAATTCTTACTGTTCATAATTAATATGAAAATTTTTATTTAAAAATGAAAAAATTCCTCCATTTTGTAAGAAAAGCTTTCTTATTGTTTGTTGTTAATGTTTAAGGTCATTATAAATATATGGATGAAAAATTGTGCCACTTAAAAAGTGATTATGGCCGGTGTTTGAAATCATAAGGTTTTAGCTAAGGAGTGTTATTTTTAATGAAATATGTTTTTTTTTTTTTTTTTTTTTTTTTTCAAGATGTGTTAAAAGGTCGGTGGTTGGTGTGTGTTTACCTATTGTCTACAGGGCGACTCTAGTATTTTATAAATTTGTTTATTACTATAGTAATTATATGCATATTTACATATATGTGAGGAACCTGGTCACATCACTTGCATTCTCTAACCTCTCCACTTCTGGATTACAGTCGTGCACCCTCTATCGGCAGCTTACAAATGCTAGCTTCTGCACATGTTTTGCACAGAAAGTTATTTATTTGCTGTGTTTTATTTCTTTCCATGGAATAATTTTGTTAATTTTACAGCAGCAGCAGCCACCTGTACCTCCAGATGAAGAACAGTTTAAAGATACTTTATGGGAAGAAACTTTTAAGGGACATACTGATTCTAAACCAAATGGTATGTTTAAGTAATTTGTTATGTTGAATTTCTCTGCTATTTAGAAAGCGTGTTTCTGTTTCAAAGCTTATCAAGGTTTCATTATTTATGAGTATGACCATGGCAATCGGAAGATGGCTTAGCCAGTTTTTTTCCTACTTATAGACTCCGTTAGAAAAATTATATATGCACCCAGAAAAAATTGAGCCACAGCTATGAAACGTGGCATGCAAATGTGGTTTTGTGTGGCGTGTAAATGAGTAAACTTGCAGCACTAATCAGCATTGTGGAGTTGTACAATGCACATATGAAATGCATAGTTGGTAAAATGTAAAAAAGCAGGTGCAGAGAATAACGAGCATTTACAACCACGCTGACAGCTTGGATACACTGCATTATTACGAAAGATGCTTTTAAAGTGTACTAAATGGCATTACATATAGTTATCAAACTTTAAGAAGGGTCACATCATAGGTCTAAAGAGGCCAGTTGGTCAAGCAAGTGGATCAGCCTTCATATTGTTTGAAGCAATATAGTTGTTATCCGTTGTTGGAAACCAGTGACTCAGTGAAGGCATACTCAGCTGCCGTAGCCGCTTGGGACTTCTCTGGGCCACCAGTGCATTAGATGATTGCACAATTAGAAGATCTGTTATGGCTCCACCAACAGTTACATTACAATCAATTTAGTGCCGTTTGGCAACTTGCAGGAATCCAGGGATTCGATTTGTAGAAGACTAGGTGATACTAGGTTCAGATGTTCTTCATTAAGACACTTGCGATTGACACTCCACCATAAGCAGTTTCATCATGGTGTCACTGATGCTTAAGCTGGTTAGTGTCCAGTTGGAAAATATGGTCTTCAGCAGTGAATCACAATTTTTCCTCAATGTTGATGACTGCATGTACATGTCTGGAGCAGCAGTCCAATGTATCATTTGTTACTGAGCGACATACTGGCAGAACACAGGGTTAACAGTCTGGGGAGCTATCGACTGGGACAGCCATTCTTCATTAATCGTGCTGTGAAATACTGTGACTGCTTGCAGGTACATTGACATTTTATGGCTGATCATATTGCCTATGTGTCTAGGTTCTGTTTCCCAGCAGGACAGTGCTTGGACACATATAGCACAACTTTCTCAACAATGTTTTCAACTGGCCTGCCAGATCTCCAACCTGTCACCTATCAAAAATGTGTGGGACATGGGCAGGCAAATTCAGCTGTGTACAAATATGTCCCGACTCACTTGATCAGTTGCTCCATTTGTGGCACAAGCTACAGCAGAGGGACATTGACAACTTTAGATTGTATACCCAACTGAGTATCAGTTTGTATAGTTGCCAGAAGTGCCTTCACCACATATTGAATTTCACATTCTTTGTATTGCTACTCGTAAATAAAATGCTTCGGCACTGTAGGTCATTATACATTGCAAATGATTATGTAGAGGATTTTATGTAATCAACTGATTATTATGATTTTGAACTATACTATAATTGTTACTTTCAGTAGCTCTCATGAAGATGTAACTGAAATACGGGGGTTGCTAATTATATTGCTGGCCTAGTAATAAAAAAAAAATGTTTATGACCAAATTCATTTTATTGTTTTTCAAAGTATTCTCCATGGAGATTAATACACTTTTGTATGTGTTTGGACGAATTTTTGAAGCACTTTTCCCACTTCGATTGATATAACTCTAAAACATATGTTTTGAATGCATCAACCGCTTCTTCAAGTGTCACAAATCACTGACCACATAATTTATTTTTTATGTGCAGGAATAAAAAAAAAGTCATAGGGTACCAAAACAGGGCTGTAAGGTGGATGACCCATCAATTCGATGTTTTGGCCTGTAAAAAATTCCTTTGTTTGAGATGATGTGGAAGAGTTCACGTTGTCATGATGAAGAATGATTCGCCTCTTCTGCTTTTTTAGAATTTCTCTGATGACGTCTAGAAAACAAATGGTCGTGTACCATTCAGAATTGACCATCCTGCGATGTTCTAACACCACTGTTGCCGTGTGACCAGTAATGCTGAAGAAACAGGCAATCATTTGCTTCGATGAGCTTCTTCTGCAAACAACATATTGTTTGATTTAGCTGGTCTTCGAAGACCCGTACAGTTGACTACTGCTGTTTTGTTTTGGGCTCATATGCATAAATCCATGGTTCCTCACCTGTGTAGATGTTATACACAGCCTTTGATGCACCTTGAATGTATTTTTACAACATTTCCTTGTATCAATCGAGACGAACCTTCTTTTGAGCCATTGTCAGGTTATGTGGGATCCAATTTGAAAATTTTTGCAACCAGCCGTATGTTCATGTTATATCTTAATTAATGCTTGTCATACCAATGCCCAAAGATGCTTCAATCTCACTGTATGTCACATGAGGATCTTGCTTTATCAGTTCACGCACAGCATCGATATTTTCTGGCATAACAACTGACTTTAGACGGCTTTCATGGAATTCAGCCTGGAGCGAATATCGACCATTATTGAATTCATTCTACCAGTTTTTTACAGTGCTGTAGAATGATGCTTTATTGTTGTATAAAGAAATAGATTCATCGAAGCACTCTTGATTTGATAATCCACATTGAAAGTTATGAAAAACAATTGCACGAAAATGTTCCCTAGTAAATTCTATCTTTTTGCCTGAGATGAATTTTTCAATTTACTGTAAACAACAGAAATCATGTTAAAATGTCAAAATGTTCTGAAAAAGTTATGAGTAAAAATCTCAAACTTTCGATTGGAATCGTCTGCTTTGCCTAGCAACACTTACTGTTGCCAAAGCTAGAAATATAAATAGCAACTTTTGTACATAAATGTAAGAAAAAAGTTCTTGAAAGTTAGATTGACAATTTTAGCAGTGATGCTGACTGTAGTACTAATTCCTTGCCCAACTTGTGTCTCAAGTTATCTCGCATTAGCCATTTTAATTGATGAATTCAGATGTGCATTTAGTTAAAATCTAAGCCAGTGCTTGTTACACTTTTGTGAATTTAATCAGATTACATGTAATTTTAAAAGATTACTTTATCATATTACTTTTAATTTTAAATTCACATTTATATTATCTGAGATCCTGTATTGTTGTCGACAGAAGTAATGAATAAAAATTTAATTGGGAATTTTTATAAAATAAAAAGAAATATGTGAATATAGTAGTCTGTACGATTTCGTATTAAATTTTCAATACATTGAAAGGTTTAATTTTGCATTTATATTTACTGATTAAACTTAAAATAGGGAAAATTATTTCCCTCTGTTCAGTTATTCTCTTTCTCTATTTTAATAATCATTATTAATCAGTATTTTCCATAAACTTATTTTTTAAAAGAACTGAAGTATTTGCTATTTCAGATCGGCATAATTTATTGAAGCAAATTGAGATTTCTAATTGTGTCTCATTTATGAAAGATTTTTCATAAATATTATAAACTAATTTTCAGTTAAAATTTTCTTACAATAAGTATTTATCTCATTGAATAAAATATTAAGAAAGAAAAGAAATCAAGGTACAAAATGAGAGATTCATTTTTTTAATTAAAATCAAGAAAATACCACTTATTCATGACATTTTGAGCAAATTCGAAATTTCAGGTCTAAACCGTTACGCTCGGAGGGTTAAGGATAATGAAAAAATCAGATCTTGATAATTTTTGCAAGTTACCTTAGGAAAAAATAACAAATTTATTATTGATTATGAAAAATTATTTTTACTGATTTTGAAAGAATGCCAATGAAATTGTGCATTTTTTTTCCATTAAAAAAGAGTGCTAGACAGGGAGAACCAAATAAAGAAAAGCTTTTTTTTTTTTTTTTTTTTTTATTTTGTTGTTGTCAAATATTCCTCCCTAATGAAAAGCTTATAATGTCAATTTATATAATAATTACTCATAGACATTTTATGTTCAGGCAGTATATTTTAATTTTAATAATTATTATTTTTAAGTTTTGCGTAGTATGTTGCTAAGATTATTACCGAACATTGTTATTATTTTTAATGCATGATTGTTGATTAATTTCTTTATCTTAGGACCATCATCTGTTGGAATGGATTTCTCATTTATTGGATTTAATCA
>KK117671.1:273983-316201 GCA_000611955.2 Stegodyphus mimosarum
CTTGGTTATGTATATATATCACAGCATATCTATTAAGGGCTAATTCAAATTAACTTCATATTCAATAAGTCACACATTTTATACATTATTATTAAAAATATTTTTATTCATAATAATTCATCTAAAATGGGGGGCTACATTGTGTTAAAATTACCATGGTATAATTGCATTGTCTCTACAGTTAAAGACAAAATGCTTTTTAAGAAAAAGTACTTTCTCATTATTCACACCACTAGTGAAACATTGCTAACATATCTGTGACTTTGGAGAGCATTCATGAACTCTTTGCTGACTTTGCAAAGAAACAATTGTTTGAGTCTATTTCCTTTATGGCCATATGTCTATTTCAATACTAACTTCATTACCACACATATTTTTGCATTATTTTTTCTCCATAGAAGGCATACATATCTCATAGGTAAGAAGATAATTAAATTTAAGTATTTATTGAAAGTAATAAATTTTTTTTTTAAATTTTTATATTTCATGCTTTAAAAATAAAGAATTCGGTATGTCTCGCTTTTGCAGTCATTTAGCATTTGCCTGAGCAATGCACATTTGTATGTATTTTAATATCAGAAGTTTTGACCTAAAATTCAGGCCGACATGCAAAGAGATTATGTATCTTGTTATTCATATATCTGATAATAGTGATGAATCGTAATGGATTTAAGTGCTAGTATGGCATCATCAGTTTATATTATCTCTGCCCCCCCAAAAAAAGAAGACTGAAACCCCCAGACAGTTTTTTTTTTTATTTATTTATTTTAAAGTGGTGTGTCTTGCAAATAGTAAAAACCACCATTCATTCAGTAGTTAGAATATGTTTTTAGATCTGGTGACTCAGATCCATCAATAGCTTAACATATTATAAATTTCATAGTATTAAAACAGGGGGATAACTTACTAGGTGCTTGAATTTCTCAAAGAAGGGGCTTAAAATCCTTATAATCAGTGACTGGGGTTTATGGATTATGGACGCTGTTCAGGTGGTCAAAGCCTGCAACAGGCAAAATTAAGTTGCCAGCAGATTATATAGGTATGTACATCAAACCAAAACTAAACCAAACATATAAGAAATATATCTTGAAAAGAACCCTCTGGTATGTTTCCATAACAGCTTTCATCCTCAACAGTCTTTGTACTTGTACTTTAAAATTTGGATTCTTAAGAGCCAGTTTTGTTGTAAAATGATGTTGATATTTCTTGTTGTGTATTTTGAGCTCTGTTGAAGCTTGTTTGAATGAAGATTAATTTGAACATTTTTAGTTTATATTATCAAGATAGAAATCACATTGAATTGTGTCCTGTTAATGCAGGCAGTTCTAGTTGTTTGAAGATTTTTATTGATGACCACAAGTAATTTTCAGAGTTCCAAGTACCAAGGAATTAAGTGAAACTTTTGTTTCTTTTGCCCTTGTTTCAAATTTGATGTCAACTTATTGACACTTGGTGCAACTCTAATTTATTCACTTTTATTAAATGACAGATTGATTTTCATTCTAATTCCACATTGACTTTTCAAGTGCAATAAAGAAAAATAATTATTTTTGTCAAATCAAAGAAATTTTCTAATTTCTTTTATTAGAGAATTTCTTTATGAATTGAAAGACAGAAAATCACTGCAGTGAACATCCATGGCAGTAAGTTGGCAGAGAAATTGTTGCAGAAGTGGTCATTTTAACTGTAAACAAAATTTAATTGTTAATAATTTTTTTTTAATTTTTTCTTAACACATTGAAAGACAACAAAATAATATATTTAGCCTATTTTAAGTGATTATTTTTTTCTTATTTAACTGTATATACTACTTAGACTTACAGCTAGTAGTCATTTTGACTGTTCATCTTTTAGTAGTTCATCTTTTCTCTTCCTGTTTAGTAGAAGTTAACATGGTTTGGTATAGCAACTTCTTGATACCATTTCTTTGGGTTTTATTTTTATTTACTTGTGGTTATGTTATTGAACAGCTGGTTAGAATGGTTGAAAATATGTAAGAACCTTCTGCTGGGACAACCATCATCGAACCTTGGTATGAAGGAGTACGGTCGGTTTTACAAATACTGCCCATTTCTCAACACAAAAATGAGAATAGCCTTGAATTCTCTTGGTGAGATTTGATGAAATTGACCACTTTTACAGAATCATCTAAAATGATCATATCAATAGGAAGTATTTTGATTCTAGAGATTGTCGATAGATGCAACGATATGTCCAGTTTACTAAGAGGACTACTGCTTTGATGCATCCAATAAAACCAGAGTAACAACCTGACATATACTTGCCCTCATCAGTACTTAAAACACAGCACCCTGACTAAAAGGTGAATAAAGTAGGAATCAAAGCTATAGGAAATAACTGTACATTCAGAAGTAAGGTTATTGATTTATGTTCATCAGAAATAAGATGACTGACATGTGTGACATTCAGGAACAAGATGACAAAGTGTAAAACACCTACAAGTTCATTTCTTTTCAAGTACCTTGTAATAACTGCCAAAACAACAAATAGTGCTATATCAGTACTGTCATCAACTTGAATGGAAAAATATTTACTGGTTTTTTTTTTTTTTTTTTCATCAGTTTCTCCATATTATTAGAAAAAATTCTCTTATTCTCTGAGAGACTGTGTCATTGAAGAGAAGGGCTGCATTAATTTTGTGAACATACTCATTACCAGACATGCAAGAAACTGCATCTTTAATGCTAAGCAAAATCAAATTTTCACAACTGTGTGGTTTTTACCATTTTTAGCATTACCATAACTGATGCAATAAGAGGTTTCAAGGGCATCTTCATTAGAAAAACCAGAAGATAGGTACATATCTATATTAGACTTATTTTGAGCAAACATTTTAAGAGTTCAGATATTTATCTTTGATCTAAGTGTTTAATTTGTAATTGACGAGAAAATAGTGAAGGCTTCATACTACCTTGGACTGTGCTTTCTTCACAAATATTCAGATCTAAGGTCAATGTTAAGGTCTAGGGCATTCTCAGTAATTCCAAATGAAAATCTACATGAAAATTAATCTTTGCAAATTTTCTTACTTTTCCCTATACAAATCTGGAACCGCAATAAGAATCGGGAGTATACAAAACTGGAACCAGAAGTTTCACATCACTAATATGTGACAATTTTCCTTAGGTTTCTGCTTGAAGGAACTGATACTGAATGATGGAATGGGATCATTTACTAATTCAGTAATTTTACCAAATTTTAACCATTGATCCATGTTGAAAAAATACAAGTCACAATAATTATAAAACTATGGCACTATTCACTGTGAAAGCAAGCTAGGAACTGCTTTAAAACAATGTTATGGGGATAAAAGTAAAGAAACAGAAAAAACTGTCTTGCCAGTTTTATTGAAGCCCATTATAGAATGGCTGCTAAATTAATTATAGTACACTCTACAAAAATATTACATAATTGAGCATTCTGTGATACAACAATTAAAAAACAAATACATTTGTTTAATTTTTATTTTAGTTGTATATTATAAGAGTTATTTCTATTATATAAGAGTTATTTCACTGTGTCCTGTCAAAGCAATTCTTTGTGAAACATGAGCATCTCTTCAAATGATTGTGGGCTTATCTTCTAAGATTTTTGCATGGATTTTTATAGGTGGAAGTTTTTTGCTGAGGTCTTTTAAAAGTATACATATTGTACTCCATTTTGCCGGCTTACTTTCTAAAATTATTTTTTCATAACACAGTAAATAAATTCACAGGATATTAAATATTCTATGAACTTTATATTCACATATAAAAAAAGTTATGCTAAAGCCTTTGAAAATAAACCCATGATCAGTAAGATATGAGATTTACATACTGAGCTTTTAGTTTACACTCGCATCACTTACACATCTAGTTAATCCCCTTGTTAATGCACAAGAAGATGTATTGTACATCACTTTGGCTATTAATTGCTAGATGGTGGTGCAAGCAGTTTCTCAAATCATAATTTGATAGTAATACTTTAGAATAGGTCATATATTATTATAATTTGTAAATACTGAGTTTGCTTATTGATGATAAAAAATTATAGTGTAACAAATGTACTATATCGACACCGAAATTTTGTAGTGTATGAAGTTTTAATTACTGTACAAATACCATATTTAAAGTATGGCTCACAACACTGAGATAAAGACATAGAAAATTACAACCTATCCAATGATTTAACTGGGATTATCCTACATTCTTCACAAGAATAAAATTTCATTACAGAAAATGATGCTGAATTGGTTTCCCACTTTGTGTAAATACTTACGAAATATGCCTATTATTGTCAGGTGTCAGCAGTGTTCCTTTCCCTCTTGACAAGTATTGGTCCTGCAGATAAAATACATGATTAAACTGAGTTTAAAATGTTCATATTTTTTTTATTTAAATTATTTCCAATTCAATTAATTTTTTTTTTCCATGCTGAAATATAATTTGAATTGTAAATGCCAGCCGTTACAACAGCTTTTTATCTTTTCTTTGATGTCCAATCTATCTATCAGTGTCCAACATTAATTCCCCCCCCCGCACATATCTCCTGAGACTATTTCACGTCCCTGGGAATGCATGTACCACTGTTGAAGTATGCTGATCTTGATTTAAAAAAATTGTGTAGCATATAAGATTCATATTACTGAATTAAATTGCAAAAAAAGAAATTTCTGCCATATAATTCTGTAAAAAAAATAAAAACAATTTTTTCAAGAATTTAAACCCTCCCTGTAACAAAAATTAATTTAATAAACTAAATCATAGCATATCCAAAACATTTTAAAATGCTAGATTTTTTCCCCCATTAAATAAGTTGTAATCAAATGACTACACACTATAATTACAGGTAAACTGTAGTGCTAGCGTTAACTTGTTTCTGTTAAAATTTTTTTAAATGACTCTTGGAAAGTGAAAAAAACACTATAGTTGTTATCTGAATTTTGTATCAGTTTGTATTTTGATGATGATACATTTTTACAAGGAAAACAAAATGCTGTAATTATTTATATTACTGCGGTTTTATCTCAAAGTCTAACAGAATCTGAAAATTCTATTGGGATTTTAATTGTTTTCTCATCTTTTAGGGGTTCAACTGATCCTTATCGCTTATATAACTTGGATGTTTTTGAATATGATTTGAACAATCCTATGGCTATATATGGTTCCATCCCTTTCATGATTGCACACAGGTAGCAATTTCAAGACTTTAAATTTTAGTTTTGTATTTACTTTATTATAGTAGTTTTTGTTTTAAGTGCTGTTTTCTGTTTTTAATTTTTGCAAAAATGAATGTCGTATGGTTATTCTTTTAATCTAACCTGATTGCACTTTTAGGATTCAGTAATTATTTGTTTATTTAATCAATCAATTAGTTATATTAAGATTTTTTTAAATAAGTAGTTGGAATTTTATGCTAATCAACCATGATTGATAGAAAATGAAGTATATTTAATCCAAGCTCTTATGATCTGAAATATTATTAATATATTGATTTTATTTTTAACTTCTTATTTATGCAATTTTGCCACGAGTAGGTAAAAATAGATAGGATAAAAAATTAAAACCACGTGCGTTAAGTCAGCAATTAATTAAGTCTTATTTCTGGATGTCATTTGTGAATACCAACTAAAGTAATTTTATACTACTAGTTAAATTCTAACAAAATCGCTCAGCTTCATAACTCCATGTTCTCTTTCATTAGTCTTACATTTAACCTTTCATTCACGTAATTCTGAAAAAAGCAAGTGAAATCGATTAAACAGAAAATTAAATGAATAAATTTTCAGCCAAATTACTTAATGTATAAGATTTAGAAATCTCACTATATAAAGCTGGTAATTCATTCAGATAACACTAAATGTTGTTCATGAAGCATGTTATAATTTCAACAAAGTAAGGAGAATTTTACGATTTTTAAATAATAAAGTTGTAATATGAAAGGATCTTTGCTAAGTATAATTTATAATTAATAATATTTATTTTTGAAAATCTCAAGTCATCGATCTGTGTGCATTAGCATTTGTATTTTGTTATCATTATAAAATATTTTAATTATCATCTCAAACTCATCTGTAATTAATTATGTTGGAAATTTATTTTCCCTTTCAGTTTGTCTATGAATATGCTCTTTCTTAGTATGTGTTAAATAATGCATGATGTGTAATATTTTACTGTTTTCCTCAACAACTAATGTATGAAGATAACAAGAACTCTGTTTCAGTGAAGTAAATTCTGTGGGCCTGCTTTGGTTGAATGCAGCTGAAACATGGGTTGACATTGAAGCATCATCAAGTCAAGTAATGCTTGCAATTTAAATGCTTATATAATAGAATCTACTGCTGTCAAAGGTAAATAAATAATGAATTGCATTTTTAACTCTTACAGGGTGTTGTTTCTTCTATTGTGGACTTTGTTAAAGGCAACAGTCAGATACCTCAGCAAGATACTCATTGGTTTTCAGAAAGTGGTATTATAGATACATTTTTGCTCCTTGGTCCAGGTCCGAAAGATGTCATGTTTCAATATGCAAAACTGACAGGCTCTACACAATTACCTCCAGTTTGTAAAGCATTATTTTTCTACTTAATGTTTGTTTTTGTACTTTTTTAACTGGAATTTAGTAAATTTTCTAAGTTATGAAAATGTAATCCTTAATTTACAACGTTTTCGGCTTGTACTTTGGATCACCTGACCTTGTTCTGTATTTCCGTTCTAGTTTATTTCATCATTCTAGAAGTTCAGTAAAGATTCTTAAATTCGCTAATAAGATCAGAATGAATAATATGTAATTCATTATTATTTACTCTTAAGCAACATATTAAACCAACAGTATGAATGCAAGTTTAATAAAGCACTTTTGCAACAGCAGCTGTAACTGACGCTCTCCGTAAGACTGTGTTATTTAATATACATGTTTAGGGGTAATAATTTCCATAGTTTCATAATGTGAGATTCCTCGATTCACCTATGCTGAAGTTTCAGTTTTTAAAATAAATAAAAATTCAAATGCCATGGTTTAAGAGGTTTGCTTGGTTGGTTGTTAGCTTTGGTTGCTTAATGAAGGATTTTTACTGGTTAAAATACTTTCCGATTTTGCTTTCCATATTCTACTTTCCCATCACCAAGAGTAGTTTTATACCCATTATTAACTCCTCCTAAATTTTATTTAGTCTAACAGATAGCAATTTTGATTCATACCTTTCTGTCCTCATTTTTGTAAATCAATGAACTTTTTATTGGAAACAAAGAATTGATGGAAATTTTGAATCTTTTGCTGCATTGCTGATTTTATTTAACTGGTTGACACAAATCCATTGATATTATAATTTTTTTAATTATTTAGATCACTCATTCAGTACTCATTTTTCTTGATAATTCATTAGTCTCTGATACTGATAATGAATATTAGGGAAAAGAAAATCTCTAAAATAAATATGAAAAGACAAATGAGCATTAAAATGATATTAGTGTCACTAATCTGGCAATGGTAGGGTTAATTTGCTAATGTATATAAAAATATTACATGTTAAAATATCGTACATGTGGGTTAAAATTTCATGTATGTTTTGTATAATGATTTAAAAGTTTGCAGTTTATTATTTGGTATGATAACATAACATTTTGTAATAATTACTAAGTTAACTTTTGTATGAAAATTATTCTGCATTTAAGTTATGTAGATGATGATTATAATTCATAAAAGTTGAATATTTTGGCATTAATATTTCTGTCAAGTGTATGAACGTAATGTTAAAATTCTTGTATATGAATCTTGAATAGAATTTTTGAATGAGAACGTTTTTATGCATGTATGTAAAAGTAAGAGGAAATTCAATAGGCATATCCTAAAATATCATGCAATGTAATAGCACCTGAAAGAAATTTTGAATGTAATTAAAGTATTTGAACTAATCTGGTAAATTAAGAAAAATTTATAAATACTTTTAGTTATGGTAATGTGTGAGGAGTGGCTATAAATCGAACAATATGAATGTTTTTACATATTCTAGTCTTTTAAAAAGTTGTAAGGTCATTTTGTGAGAATCAAAAATCAGAATTTTTCTTAAATGTACCATTATATTTCCTTCTATTACTGATGCATTTAATGGTTCCAAATAATTTAGGGTGCTTTGGTATTATTGCAACCACTTTGGTACAAATTGGTGGGGTTTTTTTTTCTGGGGGGGAACAGAATGGTAATTTCAAACTGGAGAAAGTTATTCATTTCATATCAGGTATATATTTTAACTTTAGTTCAATATTTATCCCGGAAAACAATTTATAAGACTGCTTACAAATAGTTTTTTTTTTTTTTTTGTTGTTGTTGTTGTTGTTTCTTCTTTGTTCTGCATTTCTCCTGCATGTAATTATTGTAGTCTACCACAGTCCTACAGCCCATTTCTAACTCTTTGAAGCAAAATTTAAAGCTCCTTAATTCTTTACTCCAGCTGTATAAATCTGACTTGCTGTCGTAAATGGCAGATGACTATTCTGTAACCAATTACCACTTCAGAGGCCGATGTGCTTTTTACACTTGTTTTACACTTTTTACACTTCATGTTGCATTTCCAAAATAGATCATCATCAAATGTGAATCTGAACATTCTCACCTTTATGACAGAATATTACATTCCTGCAAAAATTTCACAGAAGTTTCTTCGCTTGTAGGCAAATCTCACAAGTGCATATTTCAAAATTCAGCTCAAGACCAAAAATATCGCAGCTTGCCTATAGAGCTTCTAATAAATGAAAACAACATGTACAAAAATGGCAACATTGCTCATTCAAACTTACAGTTATCGATATGGTTACGTGAATAATTGTTATGCATATGATTGCCATAGTTTGGTGAATTCTACCAAGATGGTTGCAATAATAACCAGCACAGTTTGCATTTGATCTTTGTGTATCTCAGACATTATTCAATCACACAATTAAACTGTAATGGTATAAAAATTATCTGATAGCTAGATCTAAAGAATTAAGGTAAGTGTTGCTTATCTTTAAATAAAAGAAAAAGATTATTTCCATTGAACATTTTTCGGTATTAATTTCTTTGAGAAATTATATGCATTAATTATATTATGTAGTTAACAGTAAATGATATGAATAGTATACAATAATGAAAAACTGTATTACTCTTACTAATTTGTAAACAGAATTCAGCATCTTTTAAATTTAAAATTGTTGATTATAAAACTGTATCGAGTGCATCCTTGAAATTTGTATGATCATAAGTAAGCATTAAATCCTTTAGATAAAAATCATAGTTCATAAGGAACCACTGAGGTATCCTTGAGTTAAATCATAAAAATTCTGAAGTTAGTTAATCAAAATAAATTCGATCCGTGAGTTTTGAAATTATATTGCACATATGAGAAGTTTTGTTGAGTAAAATATACTGGAAATGTATTTACCTGATTTCTAGGTAAATTAACTTTGAAGTTTGTATTGTAATGATGATATTTAGAATATTATTATCCTCTATACCACTGCTGTTTGATCATATATAATATATGCTGTCTGATAATAGATAATATGTGCTGTCTGATCATAGATAATATGATCCTGGCTGGCACCGTGCTTCAACAAATACATCAGCCAGAAAAATAATTTCATTGCAGGCCAAAAAGTATTTTTTAGTGCATCATGTGGACAGGGCTCTAGTGGTCTTTTGTGGTGCCTCTGTTGTTTGCAGTACGCAATAAGGGGTGGAAATACCCCTCACCCAGAGAAATTTTTTAAAATATTACAATTATAATTACAGTTTTTTGAAAGCATTATAAATATACCTAAAATGGGATCTGTTTCTGTTGGTCATTAAATGATTGGCGTACATCGTTTCATTTTCAAATAAAAATTTAGACATGAAGTGTTCTTTCTTTAAGCTCCAACGATATTCATATTTCATTGTTTAATTTCTAAATTATAACTGCTAGAAATGATCGAACTGTATTTTTCAATGAATACATATGCTTTCTAGCATATCTAATGTTCTCAGGTTGATCACTAATATAGTCATGTACTATATATGTGCATATGGTACTGTAACAACAGATGTGCACTCATGCTACTGATTTCAGCAATTTGTGTATGAAACTGAGTAGGAGAAAGATGACTTAAATGATCATGTCATATAATGCAGGTGCTAAGACAGACATCCAATCGTGTCAGTAACAGTTCATAAGCAAAACAATAGCAGTTTTCTGTGGTTATGGCTAGTATTTGATGATAATGTAATACAGGAGTAATAAAATGTTCCCAGTATAGAACAATTGACTTACTAAGTCAATTTCTCATACCCATATCAGTACGGCTAATGGAAATATCTGGCATATTATGCCTCTACACTGCTATGAAAGCTGAAGGAGCTGAGCTGTTGTAAGCATTGATGTCAGATTCAGGAAGAATCCTGCCGATTGAAAGTAGGAAGTGAAAATGCAAAATACACTGAATTGTTGAGAAAGTAAGGGGACATTTTTTTCAGAGCCATATTAATTTTGAATAAAAGTTCTAACAATAAAATAAATGGAGCATATAAATAACTAGGAGCACCTATGGAAAAAATTATATGATGCAGTATGTAAATAAATATTTTCTAACGATGGTTACACAGGATATTGTAATGGGCCATATTAAGCAATTAGAAGCACTGCATTCAGCCTGTGGGCTGGCTTTTATCCACCCCGAGCTAAGGAGTAACCAGAGAGCACATCTGGTAACAGGATATTAGAACTACTTTTATTACTCATGATATACATATACAATAGAAGCTGTCTTAACCAGAGTAATGGGATAAGAGATTTTTCCAAGTAATTAAATATGTAATTCTAGAAATTACGTATTCATGCCACTGCAGTGTGCTAAGTCCATTAGTCATGTTTTATAAATACATATATATATATATCATACATATAATGTTATATTTAAGAAAACAAAATTAGATAATACAAGTCACCATATTATATTATCACATGTAAATTATTAATTTTTTATTTAGATGACATATAACCTTGAATGTCTTTCTGCTAGATTGTTGCCATATTTTAAAAATTTGCTCTGTATGCTATAAAATTTTATTGGTAAAATTAATACATAATGCACAGAAATAAATGAAAATTTTTTGGACCATGTTGAGTTAAAAAGCACTTGGTTGCTAAAGGATTATTATTTAGTAATATATTTATAAATTTTCCCGTATAAAGTCGTAAAACTTCTTGTATATTACTTATTAATGTATAATGAACATTTTACTAACTGGACTACTTAATGTTCAAGAATCATAAAAAAAAGTTAAATTTTTGTATTTACAAAAATTCAAGTTCTGAAACAGTTTTTCTTTTTTAGAATTTTCTCTTTGATTTTAAGGAACATTAATAGAAGTGGTGTTAGAGACCATTATTTTAAGAAAATAAAAATTGTATACATCATTTTTAGACACACTGTATACTTATTTATATATTATTCCTTCATCTTTTGATTTATGAAAAATTTGATAACCACATAGCTTAACTGTTATGATATTCGACTGTTTCATTTAGTTTATGTGCTAGAAGTTTTTTTAATTATATTCATTTAATTTTGTTTATAATTTTATTAAATTATATTTATTCAAAAAAATTTTGCTATAAATTTATTAAATTATATTTATTTATTCTGTATCCTTTTAATTTGTAGCTTTTTGCTTTGGGTTATCATCAGTGCCGATGGAACTACCGTGATCAAGATGATGTCAGAAGTGTAGATGCGGGATTTGATGACCATGATATTCCATATGATGTTTTATGGCTTGATCTTGATCATACACATGATAGAAAGTTAGTATTTTTGCAGCATTGGAAACCAATATTTTTAACATGTGGAGTAAATTATTTTCTGTTTTAAAGAATGGCATTTACTGCTATTAATATGCTTAATACGAATTAATTCTTAATAAAGCAAAAAAAAAATCTTTTTGCATCTTAAGAATATATATCTCATCATTCTCAAAACTGAGTTTTCATAAAAATCTGTGCCAGTCTAAGGTTGCTTCTTTGCCTTTTTTTAATCAGTATGTTTCATTTTTGTGCGATGTCTGCATTAGTATATCAAGTCATAATTCCTTGGACAAATGTGCCAGTTTAAAATTTTAAATTAGGCTAAATACAAACTATTTATGCTATACATTTTGTAAAACAAAACTGCATTTGAGAAATTGGTTTGTATTTTCTATTAGGGAAAAAAAAAATGTTTTGCTTGTGTTTTATTTAATTTTAAGCATAGTGAGAGAATCAGATTTTTTTGCTTTTGTCATTCTGCCTTTAACTCTTCATTTGAAGTGAGGATAGAGGGCAGAAAGATGGAAGTGGAAAGAAGTATCTACTGGAAAATGTAAGTCCTATAAATAGTTATGAAGATTATCTAAAAATGAATGTCTGAAAAAATGAGGTAGAGTCAAAAATAATTAAATAAGGCACGAGAAAAAGGCAAGTCGGTGAATGTTAATTCTGTAAATTGAGGAAAGCACATCCTTTAATTTTAAGCACATTTTGATTGGGTGTTTTCAGATTTCCTCATTTAAACTTTGTGTATATATAAAAATCAAAAAGTAAAGGTCAGAATGAAAAATGAATAAAATTTTGTTCCTGCAATAGGAAGGTCTAACCTTTCTTCTCCGGGTAAAAGTTACCAAACTGAATGAACACAAATTAAACATGTTTTAAATGTATCAGTTTAAACATGTGTGTGTGTATATATATATATATATATATCAGTAGACTTAAAGTAAGAAATTTAGAATTCAATTTTCACATAATAAATTGCAAATAATCTTATAAATGCAACAGAGAATTTTTAAAATTGTTAAAACCAAAACTTTTAAACAAGCATTACCCCAATTCAAAAAAAAATTATGAAATTTAAAGGAATTTAAATAAAAAAGAACACAAAAGAAGAGGAATTCAATCAACTTCAGTGCCGCTTCGTCAGGGGAAAAGAACATTGAAACTAACTGAAATCTCTCTTCTACAAAAATCCTTGTTTTTCTGTATCCAGGATTAGCTGAGGAACCATTTCAGTGTATTAATTATAATAGTTCACCCGAAAATTCTGGCCCTTCCCCAAAGCAAGGGGGAAAAAAAAGTAAACTCTATTTAAAATCTTGTACCTTAAATAAATAGAATTCAATTTTATTTAAAGAAGTGAAAAGAAAATGAAATAACAAAATACTTCAGTGAAAAATATAAATCAAAATTTTACCTTTAAGCAAACAGTAACATTTTAAATTCATTAGATTATTTGCTATATGTTTAAAGGTAAAATTTTCAGTTATATTTTTCACTGAAGTATTTTATTATTTCACTTTCATTTTCACTTCTTTAAATAAAATTGAATTCTCTTTATTTAAGGTACAAGATTCTAATTAGAGTTTACTTTGTTTTTTCCTTGCTTTGGGGAAGAGCTAGAATTTTTGGGTGAACTATTATAATTAAAATACATTGAAATGTTTCATCGGCTAATTCTGGATACAGAAAAGTAAGGATTTTTGTAGAAGAAAGATTTCAGTTAGTTTCAATGTTCCTTTTCCCTGACGAAGTGGTATTGAAGTTGATTGAATTCCTCTTCTTTTGTGTTCTTTTTTATTTAAATTTCATAAAAATTTTGAATTGGGGTATTAAAAGTTTTGGTTTTAGCAATTTAAAAAATTCTTTGTTGCATTTATAGGATTATTTGAAATTTATTAATTATGAATTTCAATTTTCGTCTGTGTTAAAAAGTAGTTCTAAATTTCTTACTTTATGTCTTTACTGATATTTTTTTCAACAGCTAAATGTGTGAAAATACTTGGCATATTTATATTTTGTTTTTTAAAAAAATGTTTGTTTACTGGCAAATTATGAAATGCCTAGACATTATTGTACATAATACTGTACATTTTTAAGCAAAGTATGAAATATGAGAATTATTACATACTTTCTCTTAGCGTCGTATATAATACCTAGGCATTCTGTAAAATGAAAAATGCTATTTAATCAAAGTATGAAAAAAAAGTCCTGATAAAGCTGTTAAATGACATGTATTTCTCAAAAATACAGTTATTCTGAAAAAATAATGAGCATGCCTTTAAAAAAAAATTTCAAAATGCATAAAGAAAGATGAAAGTTAGAAAAAAATAAGAAATTAAAATTAACCTACTTTTTGCAACATGATAGGCTGGAATGACATTTTGAATTACATTTCATCACATTTTTCATGCGAAGACATTTCATATTTTGGCACTTTCTCTTGCACATACATTTTATGAATCCTTGGCCGTTTCCACTGGACTGAACAATTCCAACTGATCGGACAGATATTTCGGTGTCAGGAATATCTTCGATTCTAAGCAAGTTCTTAGGTTCTAAGCATAAAGTGAATTGCGATCTCGTATATATTTGTTTTAAAATTCCTTCAGAAGTTCCAAGTTGGTAGAAACCATCCTCTGTCACACTCAGTACAACTGCCAATATATTACGTGATGTCAGGAATAAGAACTCTCACAGTGGTTTCCAAGGAAGCAGTGGGAAACTTTTTTTTTTTTTTTTCTGAATTCATTTTCATTTTTGTGGCTTGTATTTCCAGACTGATTTTAGAAATTATTTTGCCTTCAATAGCATTTTCAGTTTTGAAACAAAGGGTGCACAAAATATCCATTTCATCATCCTTTACTAGCATGACCACAGAAGGTATGAATATTTTTACAATACATTTTACACGCAAAGGCATCACCTTCTTTCCTTTAAATACACACAACACGCATCGGAAACGGAAATCTCTTCGGTAAGCATGGTTTTTGAAACAGGATCATTTTCTTGTATAATCTGATTAGTTTCACTTTTTTCCATTGTTTGGATGCTTTCTATTATGTATTTCATACCTTGAGAAAGATTTCTATACAATGCCTAGGCATTTTATAGAATTTTTTTACAACCTATATAATGCCTGGACCTACACAATTTCAAACTTTGCCTATAACATACGAGGTGGGACACAAAGAAAAATGAGACTGATCCAATTGCGTTCAGTGCTGTCATTGCTGGTAACAGTTCTGGAACAAGGTTTTTGGAAGGCCCTTCAGGAGATTCTCTGTTTTTGCCTGGACCTCTTCAACTATGGTAAAATGGGTTCCCTTTAAGCAAGATTTAACTTTAGGAAGTAAAAAAAAAAAGTCACATGTAGCCAAGTCATGTGAATAAGGAGAATCCTCCATCACAGCAATGTCTTTGCTGGTTGGAAGTTGCTTGACAGATAGGGCCGTGTGAGCGGGTGCATTGTCCTGGTGCAACAGCCATCCATCAGTTTACAACTGTGCCCTTTTTCTCCTAGTTTTTTCATGAAGTCTTTTTACTACTTCAATGTAGTAGTGTTAATTAACAGTCTGACCACTGGGGACCTACTCAATCATTACAATTCCAAGCAGTTGTTACCAACTCTGCTCTTTTTTCAAGCTACACATTTAGTCTTTTTAGTCCAAAGGGATTTGAATCCCGAAGGACTATTACTTTCATTTTGGCATTTTGCGTCGTTTCACTTTTCAATTCACTGCTTTTTTTTTTTCTTCGTAGCTTTCTCTTCAAAAATTGTCTGCGTTGCACGGGAAAATAAAAAGGAATTTTAATTACAATTCTAAATAAATAACCAAATAAATGTGAAATTAGTAACAATATTCTCTAAAACTTTAACGAATTTTTCATTAACAAACTCAAAGATTTCAAAGCCAGCAGTACCAACGTTGTACAGAAAAACATTTTTATCTCCAGCGCGAGAGAGTGTGTACCGAAATTTCTAAAGATATGCTCAGTTTAAAATTATTTTGCGATATTGCCGTCGAACTGAATTTTATGATTTAAGTGCGAAGAACATGATATTAAATAAATAAAGGTAATGCTCAAAATGTTAAGTAAATGCCCCTTTAGACATAATTAAAATCCTTTTTTTTTTTTGTGTGTGTGTGTAGGTGTCACACTTCATATATATATATATTGATATTGATATTGATATTTACTAGAAGGTGAAACATTTGAAAATTTAATTATGTATTATGGCCCTTTACATTTAAATTTTGCTGTTTCATTAGTGTTGTAATTAATTGCATAAATTTGTAATTCATTTTTTATGTCATCATTTGATTTCATTTAGTGATTTATAAAGTTTATTGAATGTATTTTCAGTACTGATTTAATGAAATAAATATTAATTCATAAAACTGCATGTTGTGATGATTTTTTTCCTAAAAATCATCACATGCAATCATCACATTTCTTTTCTAAAATTAATTTTTTTCTTTCTGTAGATATTTCACATGGGATCCTTATAAGTTTTCTGACCCTATTGGTATGCTGAATAATCTTACTTCAAAAGGTCGCAAAATGGTTACCCTTGTAGACCCCCACATTAAGCGTGATGGTAATTATTATATTCATAAAGAAGCTACTGATAAAGGATACTATGTGAAAAACAAAGAAAATCAGGATTATGAAGGTTGGTGTTGGCCTGGCTCATCTAGTTATTTAGATTTCTTAAGCCCTGAGATTCGGGATTGGTGGGCTTCAAAATTTGCTTTAGATCAATATCAGGGTTCAACCTTATCCTTATATACTTGGAATGACATGAATGAGCCTTCTGTATTTAATGAACCAGAAGTTACCATGCCAAAAGATGCAAAACATGTTGGTGGCTGGGAACATAGAGATGTTCATAACATTTATGGAATGTTAATGGTGAGTTACATTTGTCAAATCCTTGTAAAATACATTTGATTCCTTTTTTTAATTTGTTTTCAGCTAATCTAGATATCTAGTTTTATTATGATGTAAAGTATATTTTTCAAACACTGCTATTATAAAGTCGGAGAATAATTTTTTTTTTCAGTTTTTGTTTAAATATTTTTGTGTGTAATTTGTTTTTCAAATAATTTGTAACTTCAATCAGAATAATCAAAATTTTCTGATTGTGTATGTTACCTATTAACCCTTTGCAAGTGAAAGTTATTACTCAGTATAGTCAAATGAAAATTGTCATTACAATCTTTCTTATAACTTGAGTGGAGTTATGGCATGAAGAATTACAGATTTGTATTTCGTTATTGTACTTTAATCCTAGTTCCCTAAAGCATCATAAAATTGACGAGTTTATTTGGCAATACTGGAGGATAACCTTCATTTACTTAAATAATTCCCCCCTTATTTTATTTTGAAAAATTTATCTATGTTTTAAATTTTTCATTTTAAGATATTAACACTTTTGTATTTAATTTATTTGAATAAATGTGTTGAACCACAAAACTTAAATTAAGATCAGACAACACTGCCAATAATTTTTGACATACCTTTTTATTGAATTGCACTCTGATTTTGTTTTTATATTTTTGAATTTAAAAACCTGTCATGGTGACTTAAAATCCAGTAACTAGAAATAACTGAAGAACTTCTTAATATCACCACTCAGACATAACTTGAGTCACTGTGAGACATTGTGCATTAACTAAGAATCACCTCTTGAATTTAACAGTTCAAAACTGAACTCTGTATTTGATTTAAATAGTTAGTGGACTTAACTCAGCGTTTGTATTCTCACATATTTTATATGTGCTCATCTGAACTCTATATTTAATTTAAACAGTTAGTGGACTTAAATCAGCAGTTTGTATTCTCACAGATTTTATATGTGCTCATGAGTTACATTACACAGAGTGGGGTAGTCAAACCATGCATTTCATAGAAATTTGTGTGGTAAGGAAAGAAAGCAGTGAGTGACCTTCAGATACCATATACCTGGAAGTTTAGTAACCATGCAGCATTTGACCAGTGAACAGTGAGGTTTCACCTTTGTGACTGAGAACGCTTAACGCTTATTTCCAACAAAATGGAGTAATTAGTCACACAGCTGAGATGACAGTGAACTTTCAGAAAGATTTTCCTGAACTGCCTCATCAGTGAGAATGAAGATGTTCAGTAGCCTCCACAACTGCCAGACCTGAGCTCTTAGTATTTCTTTTTATGGGGATATTGCAAGTTGAAGATTTTTTAGACTTGCCTGGCAACAGTACAGGATTTAAAAAAGTGCAGATTAAAGAAAGTGTTCATACAATTGCACTGGCAGTACTAGGACATGTCTGTGAGAATTTCCATGAAAATGGGTACAGTATGTATCCATATCCATTTTCCTAAGGTTATGTTTAAAAAGTAACCCCCTCCTCTTTTTTTTAATATAAATTTCCCTTGTGCTGTGAACATTTGTTGCAATAAATGGGGAAAAAAGTTTTGCAATTTTTTGTTTTTTTAATATCTATAAAAAGTGTGGTTTGACTGCCCCACTCTGTGTGTAAAAACTGAAGTTATTCAAATTTATGAATATAATGATCTTTTATTTTGTAAGATATGACAATTTAATTATATTTAATTAAGGGATTTCAGTTAAGGTATGTTATATTCTGTAGAAATTGCTTTTACTTAACAGAAATAAGTGACATTCTAACATATCGAATTAAAAGTTTATTTTACTCTTCTGTGCTGAGAATTCTTCAGTCCATGAGATAGTCTTTCATTGTATGAAAACCTATGTTTCTTAGCATTATTGCTTCTACCAGTGGCTGCCTACTGACTACTGGTAGTTCAACCTGGGTTTGAGCCCAGGTGAATGGCCTGGCCAGGTAGTTGGTTTTCATGGTATTTCCCATTTGTGTTGTTAATATGAACATTTCTGTTAGAAGTGTCCTCCATGAAGTTATCCTTGCTCTTAGCCCCCCCCCCCCGGGGGTTGACTCAGGAGAATTCCTGGGAAGTACTGGCTAGGATCTGTACTTAGGCAGTCTCAACCACGGGGGTAAAATATCAGGTACTATTGTACCTTATTCTTCACAGGACTAGAACCCGGGTATTGTACCCAGGTTGGGATCAGGCTCGGCAGGGACCGTACTGGTACTGTCTTGTCTGCTCCCTCGGCTGGGGTGGAGCTGATAAAAACAGACAAACCGGAGGGCGTAGGACTATGCCTGTTAACCAAAGGGTAAAGATCGGGCGTCCCCGTCTTCCGTAAAAGCGTGTCCTTGCTCTTAGACAGATAACCTTGAATGCTTTACCTTGTTCGAGTGACCTGATTAACTTAGCATTGTTTGTGGTATTTTTGAGCAATGTTAAAGAAGTAGTCTAACTTTAAAAAAATGAAACATTTATATGTTCTTCTCAGTAAATAATCCTTGTTGTACTACATTGCAGTAAAACTCATGTTTGATAAACAAAAAAATAAAATGTATTTTATGAATTTCATATGTTGGAGAGCAATTAGAAAAAAAAAAGTATTGCTTTTCATCAGTTCTAATGTGCATCTTGTTTTTCCATATAAATAGTGCTAAAAATGTAATGTCTCAGAATCTCTCACTATTCTAAATTAATTAATATTTCCAAAATATTAATTTCATTGAATATATTATTGTTAATAAATCAAAACCAATTTTAAAAAATAGATTTTTCTTATGTATTTGACCCTTTATTTTAGTTATTTAAGCCAATCCCTTTTCTCCCCCTGCGACTCATCATTAGCTAAGCAGTAAAGTTGTTGAACATTGGTAGTTCAACCTGGGTTTACTTTCAGGCAGTGGGATTACTGCATTGGTATTTTCTTGGTTTTCCTCGTGTTTAACATGGATAAAAGCCAGTTTCCACACATAGTTCTCCACGAAAGCATCCCTTCCCTTAGGCAGATAGCACTCATATATGTGCTTCCGTAATCAAATAAACCAGACCAAATCCTCTTCCCCTACATCGGGTGGTGTTAAAATTAAGAGATCCATTTTAGAATTGAATATATGTATATGTTTTAATCTTATTTATTAAAATTTTGAATTTCAATTAAATGTTAACTTCTTCATTGACTTTTACTATTTTACTTTTAAAATGTGCATAGTTTAAATAATTTGCTAATGTTCTCAGATTTTATAACTCAATTCTCTTCACAGTTTTTCTATTTTAATTAATCATTTTTAGTTAAATCATTAATAATCATTTAAGTAAAAGTGCTCGTGCTATGTTAGATATCAATATTAATGTGACTATACCGTTTGTAATTTATTTTTTATGTGACTTTTTTTTTTAAATTTCATCTTGCAGAATTATAAAATTAATTTCTGTTAGGTTATGGGTACTTACAAAGGTCATCTAATGAGAAGCAATGGAGCCCAAAGGCCTTTCATTTTATCAAGATCAGTGTTTGTTGGTTCTCAGAGATATGGCAAGTTCCTCTTATTAATCATATGTTATTAATTGCATCTATTTCAATCATACATCATCCACAAACTGATGTGTCTTATTTGATCTGTGTATTTAATGGCCATTCAAGAATGAATAAAAAACAATTATTAATTTATTAATTAGCCTTTGAGCATACATAAGCATTTGTGAAGCATTAACACATACATGTAAAGGGGAGAATATTTATCTCAATTGAAATGTGGTAAACGTGGCATAATGACATGGTTACCAGAACAGAAATAAATATAAATAAAAGTAAATGAAGGAATAAATAAATAATATAAAATAAAGATAATTGGTATTTCATTTCAACATTTTTTGTGTTATTCTTTTGGAATATTTTTATTAGCTGGAATTATGTATATTTCAGTATAAATACTTAACCTAATGTTCTAAAGCCAGGTATGAAATACGTTTCATTTATACTTTCAAGGTCTGGTAAATAGCCTTGAAATTAATGCTGAAAGCTAGAGCCACTAGGTAATATGTTATTTATTTGGAATTTTCCTGGCTGCAGAGTTTTTTTATCCTAATATGCGTGCTTATGGTTTAATATGCCAAGTTTAGGTAAACAGTAGATAATGAGAAAGTGTTAGTAAGCAGTGGACCACTGAGGATTGAAGCAATCAGCTAATTCCCTTCCCCCACATAACCTAAAAATACGAGCGTGTTTTTACTTACTTCAGAAACAAGAGTTTTTTTTTTTTTTTTTTTATTTTTTTTTTGTAATCTAAGTAATATATATCCAAGAATTTTGATGTTGTAATTCATTTGTGTTATGTATCCTTCTGACTGATGTATAAGCATTTAAATGAATTTTAATTTAAATATAATTTAACCTGCATGAAATTTAGCACTGTGTAATCTCTGTGTGGTCAGAAAGTAGCTATGCTCGTCTTCTGTTCTCTAGATGTTTCACATTTTGTCACATGATTTTCTTTCTTTTGTTTCTGATTCTTATTATTCACATGTAATTGTAGGTGCTGTTTGGACAGGAGATAATATTGCCGATTGGGCACATTTGCAAATAACCATTCCTATGATTTTAAGCTTGAGTGTAGCTGGTTTATCTTTCTCTGGAGCTGATGTTGGTGGTTTCTTTAGAAATCCATCTCCAGAACTCATGCTGCGATGGTATCAAGTAAGGCAGTTTTTTTCCCCCCTTCCTTTTCCATCTAAAATGTTTAATTTTTTTTTTATCATTTAATGCATTGTGCATTAAATTATCTTGAAAATTTAAGGATCATGTACTATTTTGTAAGAAATACAGACCTGTCATTTAATTGTAATTTTATCGTGAATTAATTTTGTGTAATATGTATGTGTGCAAAGATCTTTAAATTGCAAATGTGTACGTACTCGCTTCAGTTCTAAAGGTATTTGAGTTTATTAAGTGGTTGAATTTAATAAACAGCCATTTGTGTATTGCAAACTGTGATATCAGTTTTAAACTTTTCAAGTAAAATAATGACAACTAATCCATAAATTAATCCTAAAATAATAATTAAAAATTATTAATAAAATGAAATCCATTTTAAAATTTTTTAAAGAAATATTTTTACTTGTATTTGTTTCATATTGTTCAACAACAGTTTTTCAATTGTAGTTGCAATTTCGTGCAACATCTGATAGTTTTTGATTAGCATCCTCATAGGATTTTCAGTGCTTTTCTAAGTTCAACTGATGATGCCATGTCATTGCTTTTTCCTGTATCACTTTGACAGTCAGTTTCTCTAGTTCTTTTAACACAGTGCTCCACACAAAGTTAGTTTTTATACACAATGTCTCAATGTTGTTGTGAATTGATACATATTCTAAAAATGAACTCTCATAACTTCCCTCACAGATGTCTGAAAAATTAACTATAGTTTGCAATTCCTTGAAATTTCTTCTTATAAAAGCCATTTTTTAACTCATTTTAGAAGAATAACCCCTTGTTTTGACTATAATATGCAGAACTGTAACAGAGATATCAACATGCTAATCTCCTTCAAAGTGCTTGCATTTTTATGAAATTCCATTTTGTTCATTATTCACTTAAACATCTTTTTCTATAATGACATTTAAAAGCTTTTATAATACCTTAAAATTAAAGGTTAAATGTTAGAAGTTGTACTTTCAAAAAGAAAACTAAAGTTTTTGAGAGAGAGATCAAAAGTGCACATGCTTCACAGATCCTAGAAGTCTTCCTTTTAACACATTTAGCTTTGCTTTACTTTTACATCTTTTCACTAGACACAAGTATCAAGAGTTGTAAAAATAAGTCCTAATTTTGTCACATGGGCAGGCATCTGTAGAAAGAAATTTTTCTGTTAATAAAGGAATTGAAAATTGACAATTCAAAACATTCATCTTATATGTCTCACTGCACCCATACACAGGACATTTTGCCACCTGATGTAATCTCCATAGGTTCTAAATTCTGCTGCCCAGTGTCTGTTTTAAAGTTTAAAAATTTTATTGCTCATTGCTTCACCAACTTCTAAAAATTTTGCCGCACTGGCTTTGGTACATTTCACATTAATTTTTAGTGCTCATATTACTAAAGAAATAAAATTAGAATTTTCTATATATTTTAAGTACAGTTTTCATGCAGTTCTTTAGAATAACAGAAATCCTCAATTAAATCTGAAATTCTAAAATGCAAAAAATTATTGAGAAAAAATTTATTACATAAAGAGAAGAACATTATTCTTCAAAAGTATGTTATTAAAACATTAAAATATTAAGGAATGAATCAGAGACTGGGGGAACACCGATTTGGTTGTTGAAACAAAAAAGATGTTAAAGAAAAGAAAATTGATGTAAATTAGTTAAAATATCTTGAAAATTTTCAAATTAAAAAGATGCATAAATATTTTGTTGCATGTTACAAAGCATACAAGTTTTGTAGCTTTTTATGTGTAATTATCCTAATAATCGTTTTAGAATCAGTTTCATAAATTACATGCCTAATTATCTGTATTTTTAGTTGTAAAATATTCTTAGATTAGGATTTGAGTAGTGCTTCTTTAACATATATTTTTTAGGGAAAATGAATTAATTGTGACCATATAATTCTATAATGATTCAGGGTATCTAACTATGTATATAAGTATTTGTTACTATGTGCTCATCCTTAGAAGTTATCCGTACATATTAAGGTGAATTATCATCTTTCCTTAATCCTTACTTTTGATGTAAGGTAGGACACAAAAATGTAAAACTTAAAATTTTATCCCTTGCAGCTAATGATACTTAAAATAATGTAAAACAACTTACCACCTCTGGTGCTTCAGTGGTTATTGGAATTTTATATTAAGTACTGTATATTAACTAGCTTATAACTCCAGCAACTCTACATTAAGCTACATCATTAACTGGGTCAGACAGACAAAGAGCAACTGTCTTTTAATGCATACCAATCTTTCGATTGTCAGACATTCATATTTATTCTGATTAGCATCTTTCTCTCTCTCTCTTAGCAAGCAACAGTAGTGGCAATAGCCAAGCATCTGTTATGAATCATATTGGTTAAGATTTTACTCCTCATTTGAATATATACTGCTTGGCATAAAATCTGCATAAACCTCTGGACTGAGCGAGTACATGACGAAGCGAGGCGTAAAAGAAAGAATCAACGTAAAACTTAAAATGTCACTAATCTTCTTTAACATATGTGGGACTATTATAAGTGTAAAATATAAATAAGTACACATTTTGGAGGAATTTTGTAATTTAATGCTAATTACCTGATAAATTTTATGAAGTTGATTTTATGCTTGAATTTATTTTATAGTTGTGTTTATTATTAGATTATGTTTAATGATGTGCTCTACTTACAAATATATTTTATTCTTAAAATATTATTACAAAAGTTGAATTTGGGTATAAATAATTCCTTTAGTTTATTCAATTCCCTTTGCTGATGAGATCCTTAAAAGTAATTAATTTCAATGTGCAGAAATGTGTACTAACCCTGTACTTAACACTGTTGTCAGTGTAAACGGTGTTGTCTTCGTAATTGCTGAGACCATATTACGCATTAATAACATAGTAATTTGTTGCTCCAGTTTCTTAAATCACCTGCTGTTTCACTTTTTAAATATTAATGTGTGTTCTGGTAACATTTCATAATGCAGTTCAATTTCATCTTTATTATAAATTTCATGTGGCTTGTATTCATTTAGTTGCATATGTAAAATTTCTTTTATCTAGTTTTCAGCTAGATGGTCTGCTTTTTCCTTCTCACCATGCAGTTTCTGATAAACATTGTTAGATTTCTCTTTTTCCATCTTGAGAGCCATATATGTCACTTGATACAAAATTCTGTTCTAGCATTTAGTGAATTAGTGAAAGTATCTTTAAAAATACAAAGCTTTATAGCTTGAAACCTTCCTAGAAAAGCAAATCAGTCTCTCTCGATTTTCTGTCTTTTGTGCTTCCTTGAGACATTTGCTCTTTTTATTAATTCTTCACCTATTATACAGCTTCATTTAAGTAAGTTCTGCAGTGCTGTTTTGAAAATTCCCAATTGAAATGCAGCTTTTCTGAGGGGAGAGAGGGCTTACATTTACAGAAACATCAAGAACTTTTAAAGATTTATCCTTTTCTTTCAGGCTTAAATCCTTTTGCTTAGGAATTTTCAACATATTATAAATTAAGCACACAGAAAATTGAAAGAATGCTTTATGCAAAACAGTGATTTTTACAATTTCAAACTCACGATTCTTCTATCGTCTGGTATTCAAGAAAGAACCATAATTTATTTACAGTGCCTCTACTCTAGAGGGTTGTTTTTGTTAACTGAGATAGGGAAAGTCAGCCCCTTTGAAATCCAGTGCAGATGAAGAATTCTGAAAAGTATCTTACAGAAACTGGGGGGAGGAGGTAGGAAAGTTTCAGTCAAACTCGTTATATTAAAGCATCACGTACATTGTGCCAAAAAAAAGGGAGGACAGTTTTGTATTTCCTGTTCTACTGGAGCGATTGACAAAATTCAAATTGGGTTTTTCATGCCTCGAAAGCACGACTTAGGATATATATTAGATTTATATATAGCATTGTTCTAACATAGGTGTTTTGACATAAAATAGGACCTTTTCTGAAATAACGAACCCTGTTTTTTCCATATCACAATTCAAATTATGCCTAAATAGTAAATTTTGTAAAATTTGGTGCGAAATTTACGGAGAAATTCACAAATTTATCTTGGCATATTTTTTTCAGTTTGCACCAAGAATAATTCACTTGGTGAACTTCTTAATGTATGGCAACCCATTTTCCTTTCCATTGTGCAGTCACATTGTTCCTCCTTTCAAACAATTTACCACAATTGATGTTATTAACACTTCAACAAATATGCCATATTTCAAAACGCACCAATATATAAATTCACGTATATCTTTGGAGATTTTGAATAAAAAATTCAGGGTTGCTATGATACCTGGAAAACTGGGAAAAGTCGGGAAATTCGAAAATTGACCAAAAAATTCAGGGAAAAGTCTGGGAGCTTAAATATTTTAGTGAAAATCTGGAAAAGTTGGGGAATTTCATACAGCGATCCCTCAAAAAAAGTGAGTTTTGTGCCGATGTTGGAGGTGATCAGCGTCACTTAGGCAGCTGGCATAAAGCCAATTTTCGCATCTCCAATCAGATTGTCTTTTAGAAAGGCAAAGCAAGTTTCCAGTAACCTCGAGAATCGAGAGACTTGCATATTCAATGGATGTTGAACTGAAGAAAATACAGTTTAATGCTAGTATGCGGTACTATGGAGGTTAGAATAGCCTCTATGTATTCTGTTCTAACCTCCATATATGGTACACACAGGATTTGGCGACATGATGATGAACAGTAAACGGGTCATTTTGGTGTTGGCGGGAATTCTCAAAATCATGCCAAGACCCTAGTGTATACTAGGGTTTTACCACAAAATCTTTTGAACCTTTTTTTTTTCTTTTTAATAAATGCTTTATTTGTCATTTTGCAGTAAAATAAAATTAAAAAAAAAAGAGTAATCAGTCATCTAGGCTAACCATTTAATATAAATATATTTGCCAAAATATCATTGATTATTGTAGTTCAGTTTTTAATTATTTTAATGTTATTCATATCATTTAATGTTGCTTCGTCCCTTTAAATTTATTTATTATTACTAAATCATACTTTCGAATTTCAGGAAAATTTCTTTTGCGCAATCCTGAAACTATTTCTACCAATATGATGCCATATCGTCACGAAATTTAATGCACATATTTTTTTGATTATGTATGCTGCTAAATAAATGTAAAATAACTGAATTTATTTAAAAATATCATTAAATAGATGCCTTTCTTTCATTTAGCTGCGAAATATCTGCAAAAAAAAAAAAAAAAAAAGAAAAAAAAAAAAAAAAAAAAAAAACGTTTTTTAATCCACATTGGGCAGATTTTAATCTCAATCTTCAGTGCAGAAAACAACTCCTATTATAGTTATAATAGTAATACTTTGGGGATTATGCATTATATATCTATATAAAAATGTCATTTGTAATTGGCAAATTTTTGTGTTTTCAAGCGGTACCATGATTAATTTACCTCTTAACACAGCCAAAGTGCATTATGTGGATTGACTGGAATTTTCTTAAAACATACCTGGGAAACCGTGAAGAGTCATTCTCCTGTTTGAGTGGCAACCCTGAAAATTGTAATTTTTGCAGGTATGCTTAGAAATACATCTGCTTCAAGATGATAGTAAAAATTTTATAGATTATAATTAAAAAGTTTTATAAAAATTATTTTAAAAATAAATCATAAAAAGTGGACAAATCAAATAAGTTTAATAAAAAAAAGAGGAATTAATAAATATATACCAAACTCAATTAACATTGAGAAGCTATAATTTTGAGAGCTAAATTTTGAAAAACTACTCATGCGATTTTTACAAAACTTGGTAGTTTGGTGTAATTTCAGTGGTAGAATCGAAATATGGAAAAAAATTGACATGTCATAGCGTAAAAAGATCGATTTTTTGTCGAAATACCTATATTAGAACGATGCTATATTTAAATCTGATACATATCTTAAGTCGCACTTACAAGACATGAAAAACACAAGTTGAATTTCGTCAATTGGCCCAGGAGATATAGAACTGTCCCCCTCCCCCTTTTTTCCTTCCAGCAGTGTATCTGAACAGTAAAGCCACCATCTGCAATATATTAAATGGATGGACTACAAAAATCTTTGACAAGGGCAAGTAGGATATTCTGGCATTGAAGAATCAGTTGTTTGCCAATCTCAGTTTAATAAGCATTGGAGGTTTGTTTAGTAAATGGTAATTTCCTATTGTCAAAGTGGCTAGCATGTTGCTCACCTGCACCACAAATCCGGGGTTCAATCCCTGGGCTGGGCAGGGTTGATCCTGCCTTTGATCTCTTAAGTAGGTCAATAAAATGAGTACCAAGTTTGCATGGGGACTAAACATCGGGGAGCTTACGACAAGCTGACCACTTGCCCAGGCCATGTGCTGGTGCACTCCAGGGTCCAGAAGGTCAAGAAAGCAGAAAAGGGGCACTGCAGGCTGAGGCCCACTAGAGCTCTTGCGCCACTGAGTTTAGTTTTAATTTCCTATTGTTTAATGTGTATTTGTTTTGGTTCCTGGAAATTTGGGCATACAAAGGGCTGAGTTTATTAACCAGTGAGTTTAAGCAGTGGGTACCATATCCTTAAACTAGTTAAGTTGCGGAAGACAAATTTGTTTGTTATACATTGAATTTCATATTTTTCTTTGTTTTGCTACTAATTTTGTTGTATTAAATCATCTTCAAAAACTGGTACCCTTTGCATGATTGGATATCTGTAAAATTTTTAAACTAAGGTGCCTTCAAATTCTGAAAATGTCTTTAAAGATTCTGTTAAAAAATTGAGACAAAAGTTTCTTTTGCAAATATAGGATTACCATATCTAAGAGATTTATGTTGTCAAATTTTAAGCTGGATTTTACTTTTTATAGGCTGGAGCTTATCAACCATTTTTTAGAGCTCACTCACATCATGAAAGTAAACGACGAGAGCCTTGGCTTTTTGATGAGGAATATAAGTTGCTTATGCGTGATGCCATTCGTGTCAGATATACTCTGCTACCTTATTGGTATACTCTATTTTTCGAAAATGAGGTTTCTGGTGTACCACCTATGCGCCCAGTTTGGATGGAGTTTCCAAATGAAACACAAACATTTGGCATGAATGATGAATATATGATAGGTTTGTAATTTATTTTTCTGTCTGTCTCTTTAGTTTGTTTTGTTATATTACCATGATAATGCTCAAATTTACTACACTTCATTTATGAAAAAATATGCTTGTAATGTATGTATTTATAAGTAGTAGTACCTTCTGTTAATTCCCCCCCAATTAATACAGAGTTTTGTATTTAGTCAAATTATTAACATTGATTTTTAAAAATAATATAAAAAGCAATGCAAAGCTTTTTATGAGGAGAAACTTAATGATACAATAAGTATTAGATGCAGAATACTGTTTTTCAAGAAATGTTAAAAGGTTCAGTTATTCACAGTGATGCGAGCTTGTCACCAATGTTACATGACACTGGTGACATTATAAAAATATTCTCTCCACATTTGCATTGTGGGCTGGAGTAGCAAATGAGTATTCACATAGCTTTATTAGGCATGTTTCTAATCAATATACCTTGTGTTCATGTGCACCAGCTATCTGCTGCAGAGTTTAGGCAGAAAACAGGACAAATAGTAATGAAGGACTAGTGAAATAAGATGATAGTTCCATATATACAGGACATATGGCAACCCTATCTACATGATATAGGCCCCACCAGTATTTAAAGAACATTGAATATTGGTGGTTTGACCCATTGAATACTGATAGGCATGCCTGCATGTTTGGTTATCCCCGTTGCATGTTTGGCCTGCATGTTTGGCCACTTGAATATGAGCCAGTTTTCTTCAGAAATACTCTCTCCTGTTAGGCACATAGTTTCATGTAATTTGCTATATTGAGATAATTTAACCTAACTATATGACACCACAAACTTCTGTAAGGAAGTCCAGGTGCTGGCATACAGCAACACCTATTTGATTTTGTTCTGCTTTTCTATGTGAATATGGATCATGTCTATAGTCTCTAACTCCCTTCAAAATCTGTACGTGGAGTTTTGATGTACACTATATATAAAGGTGAATAAATATTTTGTTCTCAAAAATTATTTTAAAGATTACTTATGTACTATGTTCCTTTTGGCATGGTCTAAATATAAATATGTAAATCTAAATGTGTAAATCATTATAATATTCCCCAACTTTTTTTTTAATAGGTTCTTGTCTGCTTGTTAAACCAGTATTAGAAATGGGGGCAACAAGTATTAGCATCTATTTTCCTGGAATAAATGAGGTGTGTCCCCAAATTGCTTATCAATTTTTGTCTTTAATTTTTTTTAAATTATATTTAAATGATTTTATGTATATTTTATTCGTTTTAAAATGGTCGATGTCTTTATAGGTTTGGTATGATATAAGCAACTATAAGCGATATAATGGTGGACAGACAGTCTCATTGCCTGTTACTTTAGCTACAGTAAGTGTTGAAATTTTGTAATTCATAGCAAATTTTATTTTTCAAATGAGTTATTTTTTAATGTGTATTCTAGACATCTGTTTTAATGATATTTACTCTGAATTTATTAAAGAACCCAAAGCAAATTATGGAATACTTAAAAAATCTGGTTAGAATAATTTATGAATTGCAGTGCATAGAATCCAAGCCACCGTAATGCTGAAATAGATAAAATTTCAAAATCATGTTGAAATCAGTAGAGCAAGCAGATTGTATGAATGGAGTTGATTTGACTTCTGTGGGAAACTAGTTCATCAACACTTAAAATTAAAAAATGAAATGGCTGATAATTAAAAGAAAACTGTATTTAAAAAAAGGTATCTCATTTATTATATTTAAAGAGCAATTTAAATGTAAATATAATGAATGTGTAAGCAAAATTAATTAGCATATGAAATAAAGAAAATAATGTCACACGAAATCTAATTATTGCATAAAAAGGAATTAAAAAGAAATGCTGATTGCATTCTAAATGTTAGTGATAGGTACTGTTTTATTTAAATGGTGATAACTAGTGTTAAAATGATACATATCATTTTCCAGTGATATAAAATGCAGTACGAATTTTTAATTGAAATAAAAACATTTATTAAATTTAATTATTTATTTACTAATTTGTATTTCAGTCTTGTGCCACATTTTAAATAATATTAGAAAATATATTATGTAGCAGAGCACTGAATATAATTTGTAATATAACTGCAATGATAACAAAAGTATTGTAACTTTTTAAATATGTTTTAAACTGATTTTGTATTTAAAATTGAATTACGTTGATTCATTTCCACTTTGCTTACAATGTTTATCAGTTGCTTTGACTTTTCAAATGTTTCAGTTGCTATTTTTATAAAGAATATAGGAATTCTTGTATAAAAAATTTTTCACAATTTCTTTTCTCGTTGACACATACTCTAGATCTATTTATTCAGATCAGGGTTGCCATACTACCTGGAAAAGTTTAGTTTTAGCTGAAAACAGCCTTTATTAGGTGCCAACATATTTATGCTGGCTGTACTTTTGTGGAAAGCAGGTATTAATGTAAAAGTGTTGGCACTTTTCGATAAAATTGCTTCATGTCACACGGTGGCAGATCTGACATTTAGACACCACTCTGAAGGCATCTCAGTAACAAGACGTGTAATTTCTCTGCTTTTTCTTCTATGGACTAAGATATTATATTCAGCATTTATGTATTTTTGATCACTGGTGATGAATTTAACCCCTTCACACCCAAAGTTAAAATAGTTAATTTAAAAAATATTAGTGAAGTTTATATGCTTGTTTTCTGTCTATAGATGGGGAATTTTTTGTACATGTATATTTAGGGACCAAAAAATTTAGGTACACATATGTGTATCTCATGATTCAAATAAGTAAATAATCTCAGATTTTAGCAATTATAAATTTTAATATTTAAAGCAAACATTAGTTTAAAGTATGAAATAAAACATGATGCACAATATAAATTCACAATAACATCCTAATTTATAAATTTTTGTGTAAATTTTAAGTAAATTTAACTTAATGTTTTATCTTTACCAACACATTATTCTGTATGAAATGTTTCAAAGCAATTATTTTTAATACATATAAATACATTTTACATTTGGTACACAATACTCTTGTTCTTGATGTGTATCCTGGCATTCTATATTCAGATGCATTTTTGTCACCCATGAATCTTGGTAAGTGACTTACATCTTTTACTGATTGAGAAATTACTTTCTTCTGCTTTCTGAGGAGTTCTTCCTCACCTGAACTTGAAGGGAGTCTTGGTCTTCGTCTATTCATTATTAAATTTCCTTCATATCTGCACCATGCTGATGCAACTAGCATGCTATATTCCATGAGGGATTTAGCACCCGTAAAATTGTTTTGATTGTGATAATGCACATGCGTTACCCAACACTTTGGTATCGCTGAATCCCCAAAATGGGAGAAGACTCGAACTGGCCATTTTTTTTATCCCCACAGTACACCAATAGTATACTAAATATCTATCACAGAGATCGATCTCTCAAATCTATGTGTTGTAAGCCTTTACGATAGCAGGTTGTGGAACATTAGTTTTTTTTTTTTTTTTTTTTTATAAAAAAATTTTCCTGTCGATAATGGTTCACTTCCAATACAGATCCATCAGCAGCCAAGCGGTAAATTAACTAGGTTGGTCCGAGGTTCGAATCCCGAGAACGGACTGGCTGCATGGGCGTTTTCGGGGTTTTCTCCATGTGTAATGTATATACGAGCTAGTTTCCCTTAAAAAGTCCTCCACAAAGGCATTCCACTTCTTAGGCAAATAGTCCTCGAGGATTTTAGATAATCAAATAAACCAAAACCACTGAATACATGTCGATAAAAGCGTCACAGTCTTAGTGTCTTAATGAGGCACATCTCATCACTTCTTGTTATTTCATCCCACTTCTCTGCTCTGTTCTTTGTCAGTTTTTAATTTAATTCTGGTATTATCAAGCCTGTTGCTCATGATGGTTCCAACAATGTAAATTTTATTTTTCAGCAAATATTCATCATATTTCATGCTCGTAAAATATCTATCAGTATGTAGGATACGAGTGAAACCTTTTGGAATGCTGATAGCGTGTTTCTTCACAATACCTCCTCCCAAACCATAAACATGCATATCTTCTTCTAAGACAAAACCTTTCCCATCATAAATATCAAAGTCTAGTACCAAGCTATCCTTTGCAGGCAAAACAAAAATTTTAGTCTCATGGGATTGGACTTATTTGGAACATACTATTGAAAGGCACAACAGCCCATAAAGGGAATCATTTGAATCATTTACTCTTCCAAAGAAATTTTTTGCGGTCGAGGCAAAATAAGGCATTTTCTTTGATGGGATTTAAAGAGGTTTGTACTTTCCAAAGTTTATCACCATTTTATGGGATGATAAATTATCTGCAAAATGCAGAGTTTGGGGCAGAGTGAATTGTCTGTCTCTTGCCATTATTTCATAGAAACATCCTATCGATATGTTTCTTGACCAATATGATTTTGAGGGAATTTTAATGTGCCCATCCAAATATGGAGACCAACAAGTCGCATTATTGCATTTGCATTCATGATTACAGATTTATGTTTGTGCTGAACAGAATACAAATTAGATTGGACAGCTACTTGTTCAAAAAATTCCATGCTCAGGTATTCAAAAAATGAAGCCAACGGTGAAAGATGTTCTGCAGCATTCTTAGTCATCCTGCAAGCATGTTAACTTCAGTTACTATCAGCTACAACTAATAACATGAAATATCAAAGTAATTACAAACAATAAATCATATTAAAAATATAAAATTAGGTCAGCAATAGCTATGCATTGTCTTTGTTTTAATGGGCAAAGAATATGAAGAATAGAAGTCCAAGATTAAGAAAATTATATTTTAATTCAAATATAAAGCAAGAAAAGGGTAAAAAAACATGAAAAATACAAATAATTTAAGATTACAATTACATACTAGATGTATTTAATCAGTTATGCCATCTGTGAGCTGCTTCTGAAACATAAACTTCAGAAACAGCAACTGAAATTCAGTAACATTAAAAAAAATATGGCAGTAACAACTGAACCTATTTTCCCTAACGGACTAACGTCCATGTATGTGGACCTATACACATTCCCATGCACTGCCATAAAAAATCACTTTGGCCGACAAAAAACAACGTTAAACAAAAGCTCTAATCTAAGTAGCTCTAAATATTCACTTTCAACAATAATTAAATTATTAATTAATTATTACTTGTTGTATATGCTGAGCGGTTTTACAGAGTTCTTTAATTACTGTTGAAATAAAATTCCTTCCTTAATCAGAATGTAATTGAAGTGGCACTCCAAACCTGGACATCTAATGCTGTATCATTACTTCTGCTATTTTAACAGTGTCTTGATCACAAATAGGATATGCTTCAGGTCACTTAGTGAAGTAATCAATGTCAATGAGGAGGTATTTGCTACTATCAGCAGTTTGTGGCAGAGGTCCCAGGCTGTAAAGGTGATAGATAAATTCAAAAGGCACTCCTACATTGCAACGCTGTAGCTTCCGTCAGCTAACTTTCTTGTTCCTTCTGATCCACACAAGCATTGTATGATTGGCACCACTTTTGAACGTCAGCCATTGCATTACTTCAATAGAAGTGCTCTCAAACTCTATGCAAAGTCTTCGTTATTCTGGAGTGGCCTCCTGTAGGGCTGCTATGTAGTTTTTTAAGCACGTCTGAGATTCAGGATCTCGGAAGTATTAGCTGCCATCGGAATGCCTTTTCATATCCTATTCAAACTTCCATTACAAGATGCTGTTACAAATATGGAGCGAGTCCCAGAGAGCTGTATATTGTTTTGTTGTAGGACTATAGATCGAAATGTCCTGCCAGGTATGTTTCATGTTTAAAGACTCCATTAAGACAATTGTGGTGTTAATATCACCGTGTTGCAACTGGTCTTTCTTGGCTTGTTCATTCCCTGGATCTTGATCAGCCAATGTTGAAGCTGTAACTTGAAGTGCAATTAAATTAACTGGCTAATTTTTTATATCAACACTGGACTAATATTTACAGCTTTCTGGGCAGAGGAAGGAGGTCTGCGTTTTTGTGTGACGATCCTCTTCTATGATGGATAGTTACGTCATATTCCTGGAGTCTGTAGCCATCTGCCTATTTGGCATTTGGGGTTTTTGAAATTTAACAGCCAAGTCAACAATGCACGATTTGGGAGGAGCAGGAATTTTCTGCTATAAATGTAATGATGGAAATATTCTACAGCTGTAACTAAGGTTAGCAACTCATTCCCGGTGACACAATAATGCCTTTCTTGTTAAGATAGACACTTGTTCCAGTATGCCATGACATATTCTTGACTGTTTATTTCTTGGGACTAAACAGATTTATTATATTGAAACCATAACTTGTATTAAAGAAAGGTTATTTTCCATTATAGGACAGTATGCAATAAATAATTTTCTATACAAATATGTAGCAGTGCTGTTTCTTATTTCCCACTGTTAAATGCATTATTTCTATCCCTAATAACAGTATTTTTATTTTTAAAGTAAGCAACACAGGTATGCAATGGGCATCAAGAACAAATGTTGTTAAAAAATTGTATCTACAAATAACCAAAGAGCACCAGTTATTTTGATATTTGCCATCAAATGATGAATCATTGCAGTGGGATAAAAATAATGACATTTTTTTAAGCAAATCATTTTTAAAATTTGATGTATGTAATCTGCATGGAATTTAATACTAAAAGAAGCATAATAAATCTTTGCAGTCCAAAACTGTGAATGTTAATAATGCCTTGTGCTTTATAGAATAATAGAGGGGGTCTTTTTCCCCCCAGCAGGTGGGAGAAAAGATTTCTAAAAGTATTCTTGAGAAATATAAAAATTTAGCATTACAGATAAATATGTCAACACAATTTGCACATAAATGAAATGTTTGTAAATTAAGTTAACAAGAATTAATCGATAAGAAAAAAAATATTTCGGGAAAATATCTTTTTCATAGTAGGAATTAAAGAAATATTGGATGTTTTAGTCTTGCTGCTGAAATGGAGATGCAAAAATTAAATTAAATTTTTTCCAGTTTTCAATTTTTAACAAGTAAAATTTATATAATTGGATTTAAATGCCTCAATGGCTTATAACAGATATTTAAACGTCAAATTTAATCGGAATTTCAGTCAGAAATATCTAGTTTTAAAAATCATGCTATCATGCTATTTTAGTAATTTCAGAAACTAAAGCAACTACTACCTTAAATCTTTTCAAAATAATTCACAAATATAATAATTGCTAAGAAATCATATTCATATTTGAAAGTAGCTACTAAGAATATCTTTAACACTGTCAGTTACTGTTGCTAGTGGCAAAAGACACTTCAGCAAGCTTAAAATAATAAAATATATACATATAAAGTCTAGGTTTAATCAAGAAAACTTTTCAAATATGGCCATTCTTATAAATCATGAATTATGTGATCACATAGATTTTGAAAATAAATTTTTACTTCATTAAAAGCAAGGAAATTCTTGAAAAATGAGTGAAATATTTTTTATATGTTAAATTGCTATTATTTCTATGTTATATGTCAATAAAAAAATTAAATTTGTAATGCTTTTATTCCAAAACTGTAATTCATTATATGTGTCATTTTCTGAATATATTATATACACTGGTGTGCAAAACTTAAGCAACAGCAGGATTTTTTGCCGTAACCCCACGAAAAATCAACTGAGAGACATGAAATGCAGAAATGAAGGACAGTATTATGTACGTAAAGGATGACGAAAGCATCGGAGCTGAAAAAGGAATACAATGCATATGGTATGGAATCAAACAAAAACAAGCTTTATTGAGCGCATAATATCGTGACTCATGATTGTCTATCCAAGAGGAAGAACAACAAGCAGATGTTCCTTAATATGGGATATGCCCTCCTCTCACTGCAATGGCTGCTTCGCACTGTCTCTGCATACTCAGAACCAGCTGGTGCAACATTTCTTGCGGTAGAAGTGCCCATTCCTCAATCAGCATCTGTTTGAGTTGTTGGGTGTTCTCCGGAGGATGTAAGCGTGCTGCAGTGCGTCTCCCCAAAGCATTCCACACATGTTCGATGGGATTTAAATCTGGGGATTATGCTGGCCGACTGCTGTTGGCCTCTTTTCGCCTGCAGGACCATATATCGGTCATCCCCTGCAGATGTCGTCCTTGGGCGGCCATCACCAACCTTTCTAACAGCTGTACCTGTGGTTTGGAACACTTTCCAAGCGCGCGAAACAACACTTGTTGATTCCGAACTCTGCAGCTACACTGGTGACAGTATGCCCCTCCTCCAGCTTTCCGATCATTCTTCTATGTGTGGAGTCATCCAGGTGATTTCTTCTAGCCATATTTCACGAAGTGACTCACTGGCACTTGCAGCGAATATGTTGAATTGCGTCTCCGTCCTTCCTTTTATTCTACTGTTGAGCTGCGCTCACCGACATCATGCGTTTTGTGTACGCTCACGTCGCCTCTGTCGTTTCGTTCCTGATATTTGCATACGCATGACGTTTCTACTGACTTACGTGTTCATTGCACTGATCTCCAGACCTCCTTTTCTGCAATTTCATGGCTATCTGCTAAATTTTTACATTGTTGCTTAAGTTTTACACACCAGTGTACTATGGTTGAGTATCACGGTAAGAATTATGGTTATTATGATTTAAAAGAGTTATGTTTAACAAATGTAACAAGAGAACAGATATAGTTAGCTTCTTTTATTGAATGTATATATATACACATTTGTTCTATATTTTAATTTATCTATTGTCATCAAAAATTAGACACCTTACATTATAGGAGTATGCATTTACTTCTTTGCCTCAAGTGAAAAATGACATAGGCATGGCTCTGATCCATACAGTCATTTATGTGATTTGAAAACAAAAAGAATAATACCATATGTATTGTTTTTTGTGATTTTGATCTACTTCATACGTATATTCTGTAGAGGAAAGCTTGATGCTGACCTCCATGGAAGATGCATCATCATCTGTAGGTATAAAGTAATTTTAAATTGCTTGATGGATGATGTAGATATTAAAGCAATAAGTCACATATATTTGCAGGTCCAGTTTTGAAGGTTGAATAGAACCTTCTTCTTAGCTACCAAATATATTTAGACTACTGAATACTGGTAGTTGGAACCCAGGTGAATGAGCTGACTGCATAGTTAGTTTTTGTGATTTTCCCTATATATAACATGAATACAGACTTGTTTTACTTAGAACTCTTGCGCAAAGGCATCCTCTCCTAGGTAATCCTTGAATGCTTTATTGTATTCAGATAAGCTAACCTAACATATTGCATTCTATTTTAAATTAGTTATGCTATTATACTTGAAAGTGAACATTTCGTGGCAGTGACCAACTTACAGAAATATGAACCTTAAAGTTTATTTTTTGAATAAGAATCATTTTACTGTGTAAATATTGTCCCTAATAGTGTGTATTTTACAAAACACATCATGTTCACGATATTTACGTTTATCATGTGTAATCTTGAATTGTATTTATAAATTGAATTTAAGCTTTCCGAAAAGTGTGGGGGGGGGGACTATCAGCTTTCCATTAGAATAGACTTTTTGTGATATGCAGCATTGGTGGGAAGGAAAATGTTGAACATGTGCTGCTTCTGTGTTCCATATTTGGTAGTAAAAGAAAGATCTTAAAATTGGCACTTAAAAATATTAACTGGGCTCCCAATCTTCATCAGTTTACTTCTGAGAGAAGTAGTTTTGACTATTTTTGTAAATTATTGTAATCCTTCTTAAGAACTTTGTTGTTTTTTTTTTTTTTTTTCTTTACTGCTTACTTTTCTGTATTGTGTTTCAAGTATGCTCCATGTGATACTTTGCAGTACATGGGGAATTCTTTTTATATTTTTAATTTAAAAAAAAACTTTCTTTTAAAGCCATACCATATATTTTCAATGCCATTTGACTATTTTGGCTTCCCCCTACCAGTACATTTTTGGCATGATGTAGATAAAGTGAAAATTATCAAGAAGAGCAACAAAGAGCATCCTCTAATTTCACAATAGAATCCTCTAAAAACCCATTATGGAGAAGAATATGGCCTATGTTGTTTTTTATTTATCTGGATACATTTTCATCTATTCCCCTAATTTTGTTGCATTCACTGATTTCAATGTTAGGACAAGATAAAAAAGAGGATGCATATCTTGTAATTATTGTGCTGTGATTCTTTTGGCATGTGCTTCTTCTGTCCAAATTGGGACGATTCTTTTGATGCAAGCTTTGATTCATAAAATGTAATTCATTATATGTGTGAATGCTACTGAATGGACGTTAACTCCTGACACCGTAACAAGTAAATAAATCATATAGGAGTAATGAAAGGAATGCATTATTCAACAAATAATATTTGTGTTCAGTTACCTTTATTTTCTAATATCAACAAAGGTTGTATAGCCAAATATTGGTTTCTGTTTCTTGAGGTGTATTTGGACACATTTCTTTGTAAATAACATTTCTTTCCGGAAGAAGCAGAATGCCACTTCCTCACCTTTTGGTTCATTTCAAATCATGGAATACTTTAGAATAAAGAAGAATCCATCCAGAGAGAAACCAACTAAAGTTTTCGTGACTTTTGCTGAGAAAACATGTCAAAACAAAAAAAGTCCCCAACAGTATGGCTTTAATATTAAAGTACCAAGAACTTAAATAATTTTATATGACATCATATGATATTTTTATTTAATAATATGTGATATCTTTGTTTCATTTCAGTAATAGTAAATTGTTGTTGCTGTTTATTCTTTAGATTCCAGTATTTCAGAGAGGAGGTACCATCATTCCCAAGAAAAACAGGATTCGTCGCAGCTCTTCTCTCACTTATAATGATCCATATACCCTTGACATTGCTTTAGATAAATCTGTAAGTATTATTTGTAAGTAGGAAATTTCAGTGATGTTAAAATGAAGTAGATGCCTTTGACTATAATCGGACCAAAGTAATTTCTTTCAATTAAGCGAATTTTCTTAAAAGTCTGAACAAAGTAAAAAATAACTGCTGAAGTCAAAAATGATTGAAAAACTATGTAATATTTCAATGTGCATACAAGTATATGTTTAAATATTTAAACAAATATAAACAGTTCATCAAATTGTTATTTTTCCCTTTTTAAACTTTGCTAATAGACAAAATCAATACAAACATTCCATACAAAAATGAAATTTTTTGCAAGATATAAAATCCTTCTTTTATAAATGCCATTTTAGTTTAAAATTACATTTTCTGTCTTTCTGATTGGCCATCAGGTTTTGCTGAAAAGAGCCATTTCTACCATATTTCTAATCTTCTGCCTATTATTTTGGAAGGAAGGACACCTGATATTGATGGCCAATTTCAACATTTAAAAATTCTTTATGATTTTAATGTTTTATTTTTCATCTGTAGTCTTATTATTGTCATTGGTCTGGGTAATCCCAAGTCTTGAAACTTAAACAAGCAAAGCTGATTTGAATACTTATACAACTTAGTTTTCTTCTGCTGTCAATAATAAATTGTGTGGCCACTAAAATTCCAGTTTTGGAATTATTTCAGCAGCTTTATATTTTTATATCATCTGCATCTTTTGTAAATTAAATATTTCCTCCATTTGCCTCAGGCTGTTGCAGTGCAATATTTCAGCTTTCTGCAATGCAGTATTTCAGTGTTTCGCTTATAATTCCTATATCCATTAATAGTATCAAGGGCATGGTATTAACTGGAAGTAGTTCTAGGTGAATGTTTTTCATAATTTCTAAATGAGGGTGAATTACAGAGTTTCATGCAGAGACAGTCCAACTTGTGTGGTCACACTGGATGGCAAAATTTTTAAAATTTAGAGAAGAACCTAGCTACAAAATTTAAGGACGACAACATTTTTAGAGTTAAGGGCAGTAGGCAATAGCATTTAGGGGAAGGCACTCAGCAGCAAAATTTAGGACCCAAAAAAGATTACATCGGGTGGCAAAATGTATAGTGCCAGCCCTGGTTCCATGAACAGCAAATTTTTATTATTTTTCATTACAGTTCTGCATCAAATTTAGAAGTGATTTTTCAGAAATGTTAGAATCCTTCCATGCATTCTTGTTGGCATAGTTTTTATCTGATAAAAAAACTTATTCTCAAAACTCTAAACACCAAGATTAAACTTGCTTGAAAGGGACTAATATTTTTGTTTTACCACTTCCTGAGAAATTGCAGCAGCATAGCACAATAATGCATTCTATAGCCTTTTTTTTTAAATTAATTTATTTATTTTTAAACTCAGCACTACTGCTAGTTTGTAAATCAAAGAATTGTCCAATATGGTATGGTAAGGTAATTTAGTTGATTGCCATTCTTTGGCATTCGAAGTATTGCCATACATTATTCGACATCAAATTTTCCATTATGATAACATTCCTTTCATTGGTCTGTAATTTAAGATTGGTTCACTGTCATGTAGCTTTCTCATAGTTACATTAGAAAACCATAAATCATAGATTCAAGACAGATTTCCCTTTTTCTTATTCTTTTGTATTTTCCCTTGCAGTTTGTTGTTTTACTTGAAATTGATCTTCATTATCTTTCATCCTTGAAATCATTTTTTAGGACATCTGTTTATGCTTTCATATGTGTTGAATGCTGAGTTTTTATATTATCATGTAAAATGATTTTATTAGCTAAAAGCTAATTACGGGCATTAAAGGAAGATAACAGTTGTATTGCATGTATTGCAATTAATTACTGTTATTTATGGCTATACAATGGCATAAACAATTCTAATAAAAAGGCAGTATAGAACCAAATAAGCAATGTGAAACTGTACTATGTTTAAAGTTTTGTTCCAGTTCAGTAAATGTGCCAAATAAATGGCAATTTCTATTAAGCAACAGCCCAGTTAACCAAAATGCTTGTATCAGAGATGATATTTGCATACTTATTTTGTTGATCAATAATTTTTATCAATTTTTAACACCCCAAGGGTAGATTCTTATTGTTTCCAGTTAACAGTTATTGTACACTAAAAATAAAATTATTCCAGCTGATGAAGCTTAAAATTTTTCATTAGTCTTCTGTGTTAAAAAAAGTGAATTGCTCATGTAAAGTGAATCATTTAAAAATAGTTTTAGCAATTCTTCTTAATAGTATTTTGTAATAAGTATTTCATACTATTATTGTGATAATATGTTTCTAAAACTACATAATATGTTGATTGCAAATTTATAATATTAGTTCTTGTGAATATAGGTGTTTGCATAAAAAAAATCTAATGATAGCTATGAAATTTTATACAATAAAATACTGCAGTCTGGCACACATGTATTTTTTAATGTATTTAGTAACTTTTTAAAGTAGTACGTCTTAATCTACTTTTAAATTTTGTTATCTACATATCTACATATTTTTATTATTTTGTGTTCAAGAAAGTAATTCAGAAAGAAAAGGCAGGTTTTCAAAGTTTAAATTAGTTCTAATTTAAGTTGTATTTTGATTTTAAAGAATTCAAGTTGAATTTAAATTATATTTTAATTTGTTAAACACTCAAGATTTGCTTTTATCACTTGGCAGCAGTAGTTATTATTTTTATTCATTTCATGGTAAAATATGCACTGAGATATCTAATTACTACACTGGTATTCAAATATCAAAGATTGAACAGATTTTAAAATGAAATATCACACAGCAGAGTTTTGGATTAGTATAAAGTGTACCATAACAGCATCGAGATGTAAGACTATGGGAAAAGAATTAAAAACAGTGACCAAATGAAGAGTCCAAAAGATGCAAAGGACCTTTTTTAG
>KK117671.1:316255-341274 GCA_000611955.2 Stegodyphus mimosarum
ACAGAAGGTGGGTTGTAAGCAAAAATGGATGTCTTCAATAGATGTGATCTTTCCTGACTATGATGCAGGATTTACACCATCTGCCCCACACTGGCTTTGCGGTCATCAATGTACTCATGGGACACCAAGGCCTACTCCTCTTGCAGTGGTTATTGCAACTGTAGACTTGTTACTGCTGACTAGCAACATGCTGCCAGGCATTCCTCGGAAATATTTCACATACCTTATTCCTTATTATTATTTATTTCCTTGAAGTCTGAAATTCAATATATGTGGCAAGTGTCTTGTATGGCAACTGACTGACAACAGCTGTATGATGAGCATATTGTAGTCATCCATGAAAAGCAACTCAGTGCCCACATCTTTCTGGAAAAGACACATGTTTTCAAGTTTCTCGATCTCTAAAGGTTTTTAATGAAGAGAACATGCTTTGTGTTGTGTAAAGATAGGTTTAATCAGGAGTATAATGTAAAGGCTGAAATTTATATAATATTTAATATATTGATTTTAATCTCTATTAAATATAAAAATGACAAAAATTTAATACAGTGTGTGGCAAAGGAAATCATCCACAGTATACCTAAATGACTTTCAGTTTTTTTTTTTTTTTGTTGTTGTTGTTTTGTTTTGTTTAGCTGTAATTCTGGCTGAATGAATTTAGAGAAACAAAGACTGAAAATATTAACAAGCCAAACTAATTAAGTGTTTGTAAATGTGCAATAACATGTATACACAGTTTTAATATTGTCTGAAAAAGTTTTTGACCTTAAATAATAAGCTGATCTGTTAATTTCTTGATTACATATGACTGAAATGTATAAAGAGATAGAATTCTCACTTCTGTTATATATTCATTTCAGATATTTTTCATTTTATTCTTTTTCAGATTTTCTGAATGACTTGAATCATAATAAAACAGTTTTAGTTTTATCTTAATTTTTTTTACCTCTCATTTATAGGGCAGCCAAGCCAATGGAACTTTATATATTGATGATTTTAATTCATTTCAATATAGAGAAGGCAACTACTTACTACTTAAATTCAGTTTTGAGAAAAATGTTTTGAGTTCAAAGTAAGTTTTTGCTTTATATTTTTTCATGGAGTCATAGTTTTACATGATTTTTAGAAAATTGTTATCTTATGTATCAATTTATCTGAATATCTGAAATGTAACTGTTTTTCTATATGTGAAATTTTAGTTTCCTAAAGAAACATTTCTTTTTGAATTCCATTGTGATGTTTTATTAACTTGATTAATCAAAAAGCATTGTATTAAAGAAATATTATAATTATTAGGTTCATCAATGCACAAGTGTTTGCAGATTTTATTTTGATCTGTTGATGCTATTTTTGTCTGATAATCCTAATAGACAGGAAGGGAATTATTGCTATGTCTGAGAAGAATGATAAAATCTTGAGAAGTTTAAAATACCTTTTAGTTTAAACAGAATTTAGAACACAGTCTTGTGCTACAAATTTTCTCAGCTCATAGTGATGTAAAATAAAATGGAACACTTCAAATTAAATTCAACATTGAACAGTAGTCAAGGACTGCAGAATTAAATATTTAAATAAGCTGGCTTACTAACTCTGTAAGAGCATCAGAATTAAAGTGTCAGCAGCAAGACACCTCAAAGCCAAATATGTGCAACTATTAGAGCTGGCAGGAAACTAACCACATGGCATGCATGTGTTGCCAGAAATACTCTCTATCTCAGATTCAAAAACTTTAGTTTAAATAAGTACTCATTGCTAATTTGCATTCTTGTGAGGAGTATGGAAAGGTGAAGTTTTAATTAACTGGTTATTTAATATAAAATTTCCAACAATGTAAATTTGTTACTTATTTAAAAATGTTTCTCATCTGTCAGTTGCTGTATTTTTTAAAATACTTGATTATGTGTGTGTGTTATTAATCTTTGTAAAATTATGTGTAGAAAGTATGGAATATCATTAAAATTGTTCAAAATACATGAGAGAATAAATTGTAGGTCAGCATTTTTTTAATTGCAATTGTCATTTTTTGAAATGCTATTTCATTTAAACTAAACAAATCCCTCCTCCTCATGCACACATTTTTTAATACTATTAATACTCTGATTGCATATGATAGTTTAGTTATTGATAACCATGTTATTCAGTTTATATTTGAATCCCAGAAAATGCTTGGTTTCTTGTGATTTGCAGAATGAGCCACTTGAAACAGTACAAAATTATTTCTTGTGAGGTTAATGGTAGAATAAAATATCATGATCCTTGTAGCATTATATATGGATAGATTGGAAGGGAGGTAAGCCAGATAACCCTTATGTTAAATTACTGGAAAGTTACCCTTATATTAAATTACTTAAATTACCTATGAAATTACTGGAAAGCAATAAGAGGATGAAATTACAGTTACGGCCAACATAGTGGTCTGTTATATTAAGTTAAATGCATGTCCCCTGTGTTCTTCATTTTCCAGCATAGCCTTCTCTTAAAATATGTCTCATGCTGCATTGCATGGGGAAATACAACAATTTTTATTGTAATTCTACTAAAATACCTATTTAAATACAAAATTCATAAGACTACTTTATGACAGTACAGCCCTCCTGTGTATTGAGAACACCAAGTATTTACGAGTACTCTTTTATCACAAACACACCTGGAAGTTGTATATTTATGGTATTCTCCAAAAGACTGAGAAACACATGTCATTGCTGAAATGTCTCATGGGAGTTAGATAGTTGAGTTGTGCAACCTCAACTCTTCTTACTACCTGTAGGACCTTCATAAAATCTGTACTGACTTATTGAAATGCTCCACACATTACAGTCTCTCAAAAAGGAATGAATAGATGGGAACAGTTGCCTTATATGTGCCGCTGTCAAGACTACACCTATTAAAGTCTTATTATTATATAGTAATGAATTGTATATGCAGTATGAGATAAAGAAAGCTCTATCAAAAATTCATGTGTTTACCACATACTGGACCTTATATTAATTCTGGGCTTTGTCCCTTCAGACGGAAAACTCAGCAACTCTTCTTGCAAGCCGTCTTGAGGGAGATGAATGGGCTTGAGATTTTGACTCGGGCTTACCACCTACTAACCCTTTGGAAGCTATAATGACTACCTACTTTTTGGATCTTTTGTATCATGTTTTGAAGATTCAAGACTGTATTGCAGCTTTGTTCAGTGTGGATATGGAAACTATAATCCTTTTCTTCCGAATGCTTGGTTGCACATCTGTATTGATGGCTCAGATCTTGATATAAATGGAGTTGCAAAAGCTGGAATTTTTTCTGAGCATTTCTCACACTGTCTTCCTCTGAGAACTGACAAAACTGCATTCAGTGTTGAGGTTGAGGCGATTAAAGTTACTTCGGCCCATCTAAATGCTCGTCCTTCCCTTTCTGAACAGTTTGTCATATTCTCAGAATCTCAAGCAGCAAAACTGGCAATTGCTAATGGTTATCAAGCTTCTATTTCTTTATCTATAATGCAATCTAGATCCCTACTATGAGAATTACGTGAAAAGACATAAAATGATTGTTTTGCAGTGGATTCCTTCTAATTGTGACATCCCCACAAATGAAAAGGTAGATGAGCTGGCTAAAGGGGAATGCCATATTATTCAAGTTTTAAATGGCCAGGTTAGTTATAAGTCTGAATCATCAAAAATCAATATGACCTTTAAGGCCAAACAACTGTCACAACTAAAAGAATGAACAAGAGATAAACTCTGGCAGAATGACATGTATAATCCCCTAAACTACCCCAGAAACAGTGCTGTAGCTGCCTTTTGTCTAGCTACAAAGCATGACTGTTTGTATGCATATTTTCACAGATTCCAAATAATTGATAGTCCTGCCTGCCCCCTTTGCTGCAGTGGTGTGGTGATGAATGTGGGGCATCTCCTCATTTGCTCAGCGCTCTCTCAGAAGTGGGTCCCCCCCTCAGGTACTGGCAAGCTAGAGACCTTTTAAACAGATTGCAGACTTGATCTTGTTTTAACCTCTTTATTTATAACTTTTATCCATTTACATTTTTCTTTTTGTGTAATTTTTCTTTGTACGACAGACTTCTCTGTGTAAATTATTGTATGTATTCTGTTGTATTATTAGTGTAGTTTTTATAGTTTTGGGATCTCTGTATGGCATAAGGATATTTGTTTCTGCATTGCCATCTGCATTAGAAAGTTAAAAAAAAAAAAGTATAAACACTAAGTTTTGCTGCAGATGAAGCTAAGAACCACTTTTTTCAAAACAATCACTGTGATAGCATATCTCAGTAAATGCACCCATTAGTCAATTTTTCATTGAGGAAAAAAGGACAAAAAAACGCAACTGTTAGAAATGGCACAGAAAATGTTCACCTTTGGAGAATCATGCTAATGTTCCCTTACACCATATGGATTTTTCTTGCCCCCCCAAAAAAGTTAATCGCCATTATGGCAATTAACTTTTCCAGAAACATGAAAAGTGGCTTCATCTATACACAAGTGTGTTCACGAAACCGTCTGCCTCCAGCCTTGCATATTCTCACAGAAAGCTTTACACAACGGTTTGTTGGAAGGTTTTTAACACCTGCACCATCTGAAATGTGTGTGGCTGGAATGGTAGACATTTCCATACCACATGCCACACCATTACATGAGGCACATTCAGTTCAGAACTTGCACAATGGGTTGATTTAGTGGGACTTTGTGAAAATGTTTCACGGATTTTTTTCACCACATCGGTTTGGTCTGCTGTTGTCCTGATCTGGTTTTCTTGCACAAGCAGTCTGTGTCCTGAAACTGCTTCGCCCACTGTTCAATGTTGTGACAGTGCCATGATTCTTCACCACATTTCATGCAATTCATGCAAGGTCTTTGAATGATGATAAATGATGATGATTTGCCATATTCATGTACATTCATAAATACTGATTGTCTCCTGTCTACTTTCTATTCCCATCTTTGTTGTGCCATTTCTTATTCATTTATTATTAAATAATAAACTGTTTTGTACAGTATTTATCATTAACCTGTAAATTACCTTTCTAACATTATTTCACTTTACAAAGCTTATTGTGTAAATAAGTATGAAAAAGGATTTTGTACTGCAGAAATAATATATATTTAGTTTTATTGTTTCTTGAGATTTTGTGGGCAGGTAATATTATAAATGAAAATATGTTATATAAACTCATTCTCACATAATACAAATTCCTGAAGTTTTACTTATATACATAATATTAACAAAAGAAAGTAATAGTGATGCTTCAAAATTTGTATTTAATTTTCACTTCTAGGAAAAAATTTGAGTTACTAGTGTTACTCTTGTTTTCTTACGGGAAATATACATGTACACCATTCGAGCACTACTATTAAAAAGATGGATAAACATGATATGCTTGTTATTCTTGTGTATCATTCATTTGTAACAGTTTGATCAAGTGACAAGTGTTTTTTTTGTCCCCCCTCCTGTGTGTGTATGCGTGTGTGTGAGCTATCTTTTATTGTAATCATATTTTAAGAATTATTATTTGTTGACAGAATTCTAAAAGGCCCAGGAAAATTTAAAACAAATGCATGGTTAGAAAGAATTGTTGTTTTAGGTCTTCAGAAGCAACCAAAATCTCTCACACTGTCCAGAAAAAGTAAGTAAAGTTTATTAGTATGATTGCATATTGTCCTTAATAAAATGAATTAACTCAATAGAACAATGGTATTAGATTAACCTTTTTCAAATCAACTTCTAGAAGTCTGTTTCCCTGAAATTTGGTTATTATCAAATGATTTCGTATGGCTTTTTTCTGAGTAAAATTATTTGCATGAAATCATGTGCAGTGTTTTCACAGTCATATCTCATAAATTAGCTTCAAATCTGTTTTTCAATCAAAATTTCTGTACTTGCAGAGAAATGCTTACCTCCAGAATGGAGTGCTTGAGCTTTGTAACTCTTCAATCATAAAAAAAATTTGTTTTTGCACCAATTATACAGGGTTGCCATGTTACCTGAAAAACCGGGAAAAGTCAGGGAATTCGAAAATTGACTGAAAAATTCAGGTAAAAGTCAGAAAATTTAAATATTTTAGTCAAAATCAGGGAATATCATACAGCGATCTCCAAAAAATAAAGCGAGTTTTACGCTGACGTTGGAAGCGATCTTGTCACGCGTGAGTGTCACTCAGCCAGCTGGCACAGAGCCAATTTTCGCAGCTCCAATCAGATTGTCTTTTAGAAAGGCAAAGGAAGTTTCCTGCAACTTTGGTTTCGAGTAACACCAAGAACCGAGTGACTAGCGTGTGCAGTGCATATACGGCACTATGGAAATTGGAATAGCCTCCATTGTACGGTACACATGGAATTTGGCGACATTATGATGAGCAGTAAATGGGCCATTTTGGTGTTGGTGTTAATTTTCAGTCGTGCCAAGGCCATACCGTATAATAGGATTTTACCGCAAATTCTTTTAAAATATTTCTTTTTTTTTTATTAAATGCCTTATTTGTCATTTTGCAGTAAAATAAAACAAGTAATATAAAAAAAAAAAAATAAATTCCTACTTAGATCAACAAAGAAATTTTAAAAATACAAAATACAAAAAAATAATTTTTTTCAATTTGTGAAAACATTTTATTAACGTAAAGTGTTAATGCTTGAAAATTTGAACAACATATAAGGAGAGTGTGAGCTAATAGTAGGAATTTAAAAAATAGTAATCAATCATCTAGGCTAGCCATTTAATATAACTATATTCTCCAAAATATCATTGATTATTATAATTCAGTTTTTAATTATTTTAATGTTATTCATATCATTTAATGTTGCTTCTTCCCTTTATTTATTATTAGTAAATCATACTTTCAAATTTCAGGAAATTTTCTCTGGCATAATCCTGAAATTAATTCTAGCTGTATGATGACGTAACATTACGAAATTTAATGCACATAATTTTTGCTTATGTATGCTGCTAAATAAATGTAAAGTACCTGAATTTATTTAAAAATATCATTAAATAGATGCCTTTCTTTCGTTTAGCTGCAAAATGTCTGCAAAAAAAAAAAAAGACATTATTTTAATCCACATTGGACAGATTTTAATCTCAATCTTCAGTGCAGAAAACAACTCCTATTATAATTATAATAGTAATACTTTGGGGATTATGTATTATACATCTATATAAAAATGTCATATGTAATTGACAAATTTTTGTGTTTTCAAGTGGTACCATGGTTAATTTACCTCTTAACACAGCCAAAGTGCATTATGTGGATAGACTGGAATTTTCTTAAAACACGCCTGGAAAAGCCAGGGAATTTCATTCTCCTGTTTGAGTGGCAATGCTGATTATATATTGACTCTTCACATCAGATATGAAATGCGCTTTTAATTATACAGTATTCATCACTAACCTATAACAGATTATAAAGGGTATTTATACATTTTTAAAATGATTTTTTGGCCATTTAATAAAAGTTTAAAACATAAAAAGTACTTTTTTAAATACTCCATTTGATAGCTTTTTTTTCTGGACTATTAAGTCTCTATTGTGATTTCTAAGATAGAAGGGCTTTTCTTAAAATTTCTGGGGTTGTTGATTTCCATTCCTCTTGCACTGTTTTCCAAAGTCCATCAATCATGGTGAGTTTGTGTTTAGAATGAGCTCTTTAAAGGAAAACAAAGGCACAGTAGGCCATAGTATGACCTTGAACTATGAAGCATGACTTGTTGTTTTGTCTTGATGGAATTTCACTCTTTGAAAGTCACTGGGATAAAGAAATGGAATATCTTCTGCAAATATTGGACATAAAACGTTCTTTTGATAGTATGTTGAGTTTATTTTAACACTTTTTTTATCTTATTTTTAATTTCCCATCCTGCAACAATCATATAAAGCTCGTAATCGTAGTCATAAAAGCTGTACTAGCAGTAGTTATTCTATAATGAAGTAAATTCATAGCTGAGTAACAAGAGTACAAAAAAATAAAAGAAATAAGTATTATTGAAATGCCATTCATAGTTAATTGCTAGTATTAAGTCATCTAATTCACAGCAGATTAACTAAGAAAGTTAGGATTTGAAAAAACTTTAGAACTTATGTTTTGCGTTAAATTATTAAATAGTAATGGCCATCATTAGCATTTGATGTCTGAATTAAGAACATGACTAAAATATGAATATATATTCAGGTTATGAATCTTTAGCTAAATTTTTCTATCTTTTGTTCTTTCTGGGTTATTTTTTAAACTTTTTCAGTTTCAGTCATCAGTAGAGTATTTATCTAATGTTATATTAATTCAGCTTATGGCATAGCAGATTTTAATAATATATTGATGCAATTAGCACCAAAGTAGATAAAGAACAATTTTTAAATATAAATATTTATATATTGAAGTTAAAAATGAAGAATCCATTTACTTATTTTTTAATGTAGTGAAATTCTTTATTTTCTCATTAATATTTTTTATACTGCTTTGTTGGAAAAAGGATGATTTATATTTCTACCATCACTTGAAGCAAAGAAATATTGGACAGAATAGAAACTAAACTTTTTCCTTCCCCAGTTTTTTTTTTGGTGGGGGGCTACAGATCATGTTAAAATTCTCTTGCCTGGATTCAAGAAAGTATAAGATAGTGCACATATTAGAGTTAGACAAAGGACATGATGGCTATGCGCTTAAGGGAAGAGATACCTTTATGGATGATCTGGAGATACTAGCTTGTATTCATGTTATATATAGGAAAAACTATGAAAAACAACCATGAAGCAGGCCATTATTACCTTGTGCAGCATTAAGCAATGCACCTTCATAATATTGAAAATTCGATCCTGATAAGAGTGCATTAACTAAGTTGTGGAGTAACTGAGCTGTGTCTAGAAATGTGTTAAATTTGTTTATTGCGGAACGGACAAAAAAATTACTAACCCAAATCATAACTGTAAAACAAAACTGTCTACATAAAATGCATAAATATAAAAAAAAGTGCATGAAATCACTAGAGTGACAGCAGATGATTTTCTGGAAGACAAGTTCTCTAGTAAAAGGTCTAACCATGTATTTTAGGAAAGTTTAAACCCAACAACATTGTTCAAGTTTTCTTGCTAATATTGTTCTTTAATACTATTTATAAGTTATTATCTTCATTTCTAAAGGTAATTATTCTCAAAAGATAAAAGAATGATCATTTCTGAAAATGATAATGAACAAATACTGTTCCTTTGACCCTTGATGATTTGCCCTTGGAATTTATAAAAAATTATGAGTATTTTGTTTGACTGAGAAGTGACATATAAGACTACACTGAATTCCTTGTTACTAAATGTGAAAACATCATTAATGGTCCTAATCGAATTTCCAGGAATACATTTCATGTAAGCTGTAAAGTCAAGAAAGTAATGTATGAGCAGAGTGTCATGCTTTTCCTTTTGTACAGGTCTCGTGCTTGTAGACATACTCTTGTGAAGATTATTAAAATAAATCTGAGAAAGACTCAACAAAGAATACTTCTTTGCTGTGCCAGTGCCTATAAGACATTAGGTTATGAAACTCCTTTTGTTCTTACAGGAATTTCAGCTATTAGTTTCAAAACTGAGTATAGGAATAATAATTTCTAAGCGGTGTCAGATTATGCTTTGGAATCTTGTGTAAATGGAAATAACCAATGTAAATTAAATCACATTGGCAAGGAATCCTGTAAATACCCAAGGAATTCATATCCAGAATGGGGTCCTTAAGTATGGAACTTGGAATTTTATTGATAGAAGAATAAATATCCTGAAAGTTAAATTTCTGTAAAATATGTGCAATTTCATAGCTAATTGATGCAAAGAAAGTTATGACAACAGAATTCTTAAAATCTCCTAAAACAAGTTTGCCTTTTGGTGTGTTGAGATGAGAATTTTTTAACTGCTTGGTTAATAATGTTGGATGAAAAGCCCCTGTCAATAGCTACTGCTTTTAAATAATTTAGTTCTTGACCAAGAGCCAACTGGAGCAAACTCGAAGTGGGAAACAAAGGAATATAATGAAGCTAACTTTTGTTTAGTTGAATGACATAGTTTGAAATGTGGTGGATGCCAAACCAGCGAAGGCTTTCGGTAAACAATAGTACTCAAGTTGGATGTGTTACGTATGACCAAAATGTCAAGGAACAGAAGAGAATTGCATGTCTCAAGCTCAAAAGTGAACTGAATAGCAGAATCAATGGAATTCGTTATTGAAAAAACTTTATTTAAATCATCTTTATTACCGTCAAACAGGGTAAAAAGTATCATCTACGTAGCAGAACCATGCTGAGAAGTTTAAAGTTTAACTAAATATTTAGCTAATAGGTTCGAGGCAGTGCCAAAATTTGATACAATAGTGTAGAAAGGAATACCACTTTTTTGAATTTTGGGAAGAGCATATAATCTGATATGAAGATTTGATCACAGTTTTTATTTTTGAGAGATCTGAAGGTGAGGGGTCTTTAGGGATCAGATTATATGGTCCTTCATTTAAGAGCTTAGTGACATCATCAATGTAAGTGTTCTTGTCCATGACGAATATCTGGCCACCTTTGTCTGCCTTTGAAGTAATCTCTGGGTAAGAATGAATTTTACACACTGTAGCTCTTTCTCTCGCATTTAGATTTGGTGTCAAAAGCTTATTGTTTAATTTCACATTATGGGTGATAAGATGCCTAATCATTTCTTTCTGTGTATCTGAAACTTTACTGAATTAGAAAGCTTTTCCGATAGGAGCCAAAATCTTTGGAATCGAGGGTTTTAAGGTTCGTGAGAAGTTAAAATTATATTTCAGAATTCTTTCTTGTTCTTCTGATAAACTAACACTAGAAACACTATTAGATTAATATTTACAATGGAAAGTTTTTTTGAACTATTTAAATTGGAAGACTGTAAAAGAATGTTTTGGAATTTAAATGCAAGAGTGTTTTTATGACATTTAACCACATTCTCAGTTCTAGACCAAGACTTAGGCAGTGAATTTTGGATATGAATTAGAGAGTTCCAGATGAAGCTTATATAGCTCAGTTTTGGATAACTGTAAAGAACATGAGGCATATGTTAGGAAAAGGAAACACCGAAGTCATCTGTTGCCCAGCAGTGTTGGTCCGAAAATCACACTTTCCATTTTTCTGCAGCCAAAATTATTCAAAAAACATCTTCCATTGTTGAATTAGATTTTCTAGAGGCATTTCACATTCAAAAAATCTTTCTGTTCTAGTTAATCACCCGAATTCCAATCCATCTTTACCTTCAGCCTTTAAGGAAATTATGTTTTAGTTTTCTTGTTTCATCAATAGATGACGCCAGTAGCTTAACTCCTGTTCAGACATTCTTATCTCGTTCATTTGCACTTTGGCAGCTGAGGCTGATGGTTTGGTAAAACTATCGAAATTAGTCCTGTGCAAATTTAACGCTGGTTTTTGTTGTTTGGCTTCTAAATTAATATTTGTCCAGCTTGTTATTTTAATCTAAAGTAGTAGTATTCAGTCTTAACCTCTCAGTCACTGGTGGAGCTGGTGGTACATAGTTCATATATAAATATAATGTAGTATAGTGTAGCGAAGGTAAATATCCTTTTATTTGTTCCAAAATAAGTAGTGTATTAGAAATAAGAATTCTACAATATTCCTTTATCCAGCATCTTCTATGGGGAGAAAAATAGAAATCTAAACTCTGAAGCATATCTTTATATAGCCCGAAATAGATATTAAATGTTGGATTTCCTTATGCAGTATGAAGCCCGAAATCCAGAATGATCCAGTATTCGAACCTCTGGACAGCCAGCCAAAAAAATAAATGAAGTGATATAATTCAGGTTCTGCCCTGTTTATGTAGTCTAAAAATAGAGAATATAATACTCAACAAAAGGAAGCAGGTGTAGGATTTTGAAATAAGATTTTTTCCTGATTAGTTGACATTCCTGCATGCTAATTCAAACACTTGCTGGCTAGGAGTGTCACCATGGCCAGTGACAATACATGGGTTTGTGGGTTTTTAGTTTTTCTATCTGACCTAAACAAAAAGTGAAGCTCAATGTTGCCAGGTCATTATAGTACTTGGTTTAAACTGATGATCTAAAATCCAGAATTGCCGAAAACCCAACAATTATGGATCTCGCACTTTGTACAGTTCATGTTACTATGTTTTGTATAGCATTAAGAGGGATTCATGATATCTTGGAATGTACACTCATGGACAAAAAAATTAGCGCACCAAGAAGGAGTCGTCAAAATGAAACAAAATTTTTCATACGCAATGACTGCTTTGATGTAAGTAAATGATAAGGAAATCAAAGAAAAAGGATAATTTATTTTAGAGAAAAAGGCAAAAGAACGGAGGAGTTAATACTCCGTTAGACCCCCTCTAGCACGAATGCACGATGCGATACGATCGGACATTGAGACATACAAATTCTGTATGATGTGTGGAGACATTTCGTTCCATATTTGCTGTAACCTTGCCTCTAGTTCATTCAAACTCGTGGGATGCCCAACTCATCGTCCCAAATGATCCCAGATATGCTAGATTGGAGACAAATCTGGGGATCGGGCAGGCCAAGGAAGGTAGTAACAGTGCAGAGATAGTCTTGTGACACCCTTGCCGTATGAGGCCGAGCATTGTCTTGTTGAAAAATGGCTCCTGGGAGCCGTTGCATGAGTGGCAACACATGTGATTGCAGGATTTCATGAACATATCGCTGGGCTGTCATGGTGCCACGAAACAATACTAGGGGTGACCGTGTATTGTAAGCAATGGCACCCCATACCATCACACCAGCTGTGGGAGCGATGTGTTGCTAAACAGCAAAGGCAGGATTGAGACGTTCACCATGGGCTCTCTACACACGAACACGATTGTCATTACTGCCTAGACTGAATCTGGATTCGTCGCTAAAGACGACCTGGTTGCATTCCGCTGCAGTCCAGTTTCCTCGTGCTCGACACCACTCCAAACGAAGGCGTGGATGGGTGGGCATCAAGGACAGCACACGTAATGGGTGCCACGATACCAATTGTCCTTCCGCCAGGCGTCTTCGTATGGTTTGAGAAGACACACGGACCCCTAGTGAAGGTGCTACCTGTGCCTGGATGGTGGCCGATGAAGCAGTTGGCTGTACGCGTGCATTTCTTAGGATGTGGCGGTCTTCTCAACGACTGGTCTGTCGAGGGCGTCCTGAGCCTGGTCTTCGTGTACATGACATCTCTCGGGTCCACTGGTCCCAACACCTCACAACACAATCAGAGCGGCCTAATTGACGAGCTACTCGCCTAGCTGACCACCCAGCTTCCATCATCCCGACGATTTTCCCCCTCTCAAACTGCGACAACTGCTCATATTGTCTTCAAACATGGCGTAAAGGCATGTCTACCTCAGCTCTTCCTTTGTAAATGATTCAGCACTCTCAAACAAAGGTTTGGTTACCTGTTTTATACTCCACAGAGTATGACATTCAACGCCCTCTACCGGCTATACTAAATGCGCAATCAGGCTGCATTTCTAATCATTTGCATATCTTTCCAACATGTACCTTCATTGCAAGTTTCGTTACGATCCCGCAATTATTTCTTGGTGCGCTAATTTTTTTGTCCATGGGTGTATTACCTGTGGATAAGGGAGCACTGTTATACTTTGCTTTCTGTATTTATTTATTGATATATATTTTATTAATGTGTTATATTTTCAATAATTTTATTTAAAATGACTTTAGAACAATTTATACTTTTTCATTAAACTTTCATTTACTTTCTTTTTTCCCAACAGATGTAAAATCTAGTGAACTTATATTCACATATGATGAAAATAAGAACATGTTAACTATACGCAAGCCAGCTGTCAACATTGGTGAAGAATGGCAAATAAATTTTTAATATATTTATTGCCTTATAAGGCAAAGAGTTTAAGAATTCTCCATTTGGAGGGGAGTACTTGCATTTTGTTATAAAAGCTCTGAATGCTTTATGTCATTTATTAAAAATCTGGTTGGCATTTTTTCATTTGTGTTAGATCTTAAATGAAATTATAGATATTAGATCTTAAATGAAAAAAAAATTGCATTGAAACAAATTATTCCGCAAAATGGGAACTGTTTGGATACATATTTACATTTAAATGTCTTTGTAAGAAATAAATTAATTTTGCATTGAAAACTATATTAGTTTTTGCAGAATGTTAAACTGAATATTTTTTTTCAATCATTAATTTATCACTAATGGAGCAATATATGTTACTTAATCCTGTAGACTGTTTTTGCAAAAAATAAGTATATGTTTGTCTAATATGTAACTTTCAGTCTGATTAATATTTCGTCAGAAAAATAGTCAAAAGACAAATTGAAGGTAAATAAGTAAGTATAATGTAGTTAGTTAGCAATAACAATAAACTTATGTTATAATAGAGTGAATTTTTAAATAAACTGCTGAAGAAGAATGTGCAATTTCTCTTTCAAAATCAACCCAGCTGTTTTTCTTTTGTTTCTTATGTATTTATTTTCAGTATAATTAAGATTTTTTTCAAGAACTATGCATTCATATGAAACTTCTAATAAATTCCTGATTTAATTTTCCATTAGCTATTCATTGCCAGTTATGATGTGTTTAAATTAATTACACTACTGTTTTGCTAGATATAAGATTGGGAGGGGGTGAATAATATCAGTGGAATGTCTGATTGAAGCTTTAATTGTGCACTAAATGTTAAAAGTTTTGCTAATAATATCTAAATTGTGGTACAAAAAAGTGCAGTTGTAAATATTTGATTTGTTTGCAAATTTTTATTTCATATAAAACTGTTAAAGTAGTTCTTTAACTCATGGTACTGTAATAAAATCTGTCTAAAATGAGATTGGACTATATAATTTTTTATTATGAAGATCTAATGAGAACATGTAATGGTTGTGTACTTAAATGCATTTCTGTCACACAGAGTGTAATTAGCATTAGCATATATTCTGTTTCATTATAATTTGTTGCTGCAGAACAGTTTTTTTGGACTGGAAAGAATATATAGCTTTTTGGACTGCCTATATAGAATGTTAGTATTTGAAGTCAGTTTGGGTTGGAACACATTTTCTAAATTTTGAAATATCTTTGTAGCTGGGGTTTTTAAAAATATTTAATGTGCAAAACAGCATTTAAATTTACAATTTGCCGTACTGCGTATTTGCTTTTTTTTAGCAGGGTGTCATTTTTTAAAATAATAGCTAATATTCAAATACCCCTTTTTTTTTAACAAAGTGGAAGATACAAATGTACTGTTATTTTAATCCACTTTATTGTTAAAATTGATTTCTTGAAATGAGATCATATCAAAATGAAATGTATTGGTATTTTGATCCATTTTTTTCTAAAAGTAATCTGTAAAATTCATCTCAAATCGAAAAATGTTTGAAATTCCACATTATAGAATAAAGGGAGAATATTTCTGATTATCTTTTGGTTTTAATATACCCTTTTTAAACCCTTTCTCATTGTAAACTTCTAAAAAAGGCCTGTTTTGTAGCATTTGTGTGATAACTTTTTATTTGATATTTCAGATTTTTTTAATGTAGGTAAATGTTTCAATGTGATTTTAAACTGAAAGAAATTTTTAATTTAAATAACTGGTATTAAATTTTGTTAGATAAAAGCTCCAAATATTGAAATTTATTTCAGATAGGAGCTAATAGTACATAGGCATGTCTGTACATAATCACAGTGTTGCATAAAATTTGTATAAAGTCCATTGTATTATTTCTGGTAGTAGAGAAGGTTATTGCTGCTGATTATTATTTTTATCTAGCAGCTGCCCAAGATCATGTAAAAAAGTGTCTCCAAATATTTTGTTAAAAAGTACAAAATGCTGTTAAGATGTATAATAATAATACAATGCAGTAGATTAAAAAGAAGTTTCAGATAATGTAAAAAATTAAAATAATTATAAAACTGATGTTACATAAGTTAGTTTTTAAAATTCCAAGAAATTAAGTGCTTTAGAATGTCGTATGTGCAAAAAGAAATAATAATAGTTGCAAGATTTTTAATAAGGATTACTTTTCTGATTCACTGACCTATGAGAGAAGAAAATTAAAGTCTTAAATTGAAGTGGTTTGAATTGAGTCATAATAATCAAAAGATTTTATCTGTATTTTCCTTGCAAATGGAAATGTCTTGATATCCATTAGTGGTTTTATACTGATTTAATGCCAGAAATGATGTTTGACTCAGTACTTAATGCTTTATGCATTCAAATTACATGATATTACATATTATATAGCTTCACATTACTGTGAAAATTTTGCTAAAAATTGTATTATGGTGCTTCACTAAGTATAAATTTCTAAATTTTGTGCAAGTAATTTAATTTTTCTGTGGATAATGTTACTTGCTAATTTTTTTAATAATTTAACATTTAACCAACTTAGGGTCTCTAAAGGTAATTTATGTTTCTTAAAACATCCTTTTGTATTAATATATTGTGCATGGATGAGGGATGTGTATCTTGACCACATAGGGAAAAAGAACCTGATCTCTTCACTGTCCAAGGTCATATACTCTAGGGGGCTCCAAAATAATTCTGTTATTCTATGTAATCATGTTTTTCTCTTAATAAAAACCAGGAAAATGAATGTCAAAGCCTTTGAAGGTATATTGCACATATGGCCCTAATAATATCTTGATCAGGACGTGGTAAGAAGGCCTAATTTAATTCACCTCCTTTTCTAACAGTTACATGTAGTACTCTATTCTACCACACACATGTTGAAACATCTGAGATATGAGACTGCCTCAACTGTAATGCGCATTTTAATATATTTTGTCTCTATCCTATTGTCGTAATGTACCAAATGTGAACATTCCCTTTGTGCAGTGTTAAATATTCTCTTCCAGAAAGTATGGATAATGCTCAAGTTTAATATTTTAGCGCTAGATTATGTGATATGTACCCTCTGTCTTTATTGCCCAGTAAATTTAATTTTTATACCTTGAATCATAATATGTAATAACAGTAAATTTTTCTTAACAAAGCAACAATGTATTTTATAATAAATGTTAAATAATTAAAAGCCTTTAAAATAAATTCATTAGGTCTTGCAATAATGATAAATTTTAATTTTAGGTAAAATTAGGATATTTACAGCTGATAAAATAATAAAATTTTAAAGGCTTTAATGTTTAATAAACCCTGTATCAGTATTACTAAAATATTTGCTATGATCTTAAATCAAATACTTGTTTTATCGTATGTATTCCAATCTCCAGTTTATGAAATATATCTGCATTAATTTTTTTTTTCCCCTATCTACTGAACTGAGGCAAAAAAAGTTAACAGTAACTAGTATGCTGAGCTACAAGACCTCCATAAATGGTACTTGGAATGGTATATGGTACTTGGAAATGGAATATGGTACTTGGAAATGGAATATGGTACTTGGAAACAAGAAATTTTACTTAGAAATGAAAAAGGGAAATGCTTATCTTCAGAAAAATGACATAAAACCTGGTGAAATATCAAACATTAGCAAAATATTTTTTAACCCTTTTATGTGTCATGAAAGATGTTTATGATAAAAATTGCCAATTAACCATACTACAAAATTCTGTAGAAAACAATAAAATTTTTGCAAAAAGAGCTTTTTGCAATAGCAGAAATTGTTTCTAATATTAGCTTTTATATATCTGCAAATTAAAAAAATAGCATTATGCTTCTTTAAATTTTATAACAAGAATAAAGTAGATATTAATTTCAAAATCATTTTTATACATTTAAAAATTCATTAAGAATCCCAGATGTTTAATTTGTTTAGAATTAGAAAATCAATCATTAGAAAAGTTTAGAATTAGAAAGTCAAATAGTAAGCCCTCCTCTTGCATATTGCTTCCATTAGGGAACTTCTGCATTAGTGTCAAATTACAACTTCTTTAATTATCAGAATCTGTGTTGTTCTTTAGTCAATCAATTAAGAGCTTCTACTTGTGAATCGATGTGAATCCCAATTGTCTTTCCTAGTGTAGTGACGTTTCCATGAATGTGACACGGTACATTCTTGGAGGGATGAAACACCGGTGATAAATGATGTTGGTAACTTTCTTCACTCACATGGTGCTATCTTCATTATAAACTGCATCTTTGGGGAGTTCTTGTATTTCTAATCATTCTTTTAATCTTTTTCTTCCTTCTTTTTATCAAAATGTGCTGTTTTCTTATTTTAGTCTTACCAGATCCATGAAAGGTCACATGTTCTCACCTCAACTGAAGTTTATGAAGCTAGATTTATTTGATCATGATTTTTATTCTATTATCAAATATTAATTGAGTAAAACACTCATTATGAATAAAATAATCAAAGTTTTAGTCTAGATTTTCCGTTAGGGTGTTCAAAATATTAAAATATTTACTTTATGAAATGGACTGAAAAACAAATCAATATTCTTAAAAATGTGGAAATATTTTCAAGTAAATCTCAAGAATACATGAATTTTACTTTGGTCCATTTTTTTAGTTCTATTAAATTTTTGCTGCTTTTCAAATAGGTAAATTTTCCATAATCTCTTCTATATTCTGTTTTATATTTTCAGAATAGTTAAGAATGGGAAAAAAATTGCTTTTGTCTATTATCATAATGCTATGTGCCCCCCTTTTTTTTTGAGGTATTTCTTAATATTTTTTACCCTGTAACTGTGCTGATTTCTTCTTGTATGTGAATGAAACACCGGTGATTATTTTCGTTTATCATGCTTGCACATTGACTGTTTTTGATAACTATCTTTCTTTTGTGGCACATAAATTTCTTTGCTTGAGTTAATCTATTATATTTAAAATTTTCTTATTGACAAAGAACTATTAATTTCTTTCTGTGCTTAATTTTTGGTTTCTAGTAAACAGCCCCTAGCTAAAAGAGCTTCAAATATTTTTATAAAAATGTGTTAAGTTAACATTTGTATGCCGTAGTATAGGTGCATATTAAATGTGCATTACAGTTTTGCAGTTTCATTGAAAAAGTGTAATGTTAGTAGTGTTTCAGTGTTGGGGTTTTGTACGTTGTATATAATGATTATGACTAAGAATAACCTACCTGTTTAAAATTGTTATTTGCAGAATATTTTTCCTTTCTTCAAGAATAAACAATCTCTTTCAAAATCCATAGTTTTATAAAATATTCTTCTAAAAGTCATGTAAAACTGAAACTGGATTTTGTGTAATTTAAGAATTTAGATTTATGTGTTTCTGACTCATCAATATTATTCATTTTGCTAAATATATATAGATGAGATTTAAATGCTCTTTTGCCAAGCCTCCCCCCCCCTTCCCGAAGAAGTTTACTGATCTAGAATGGAGCTATATGAGTGTGACATTGGAAAATTATCTATGAACCTTTAAAACATGTAATCTTAAAATGCTACAAAAGCCCTCATATTAATGTGAAATTAATATCTCAGTGAATTGAAGTGCCTGGTTCTTCATAAGATTCTGTTTTCATTTATTTGTGAATTGAATTTTTCTTGAAATTTATTTTAAGTACTCTAGTTGTGAAAACACAATATAAAAATATCTGCAAATTTAGTAATGAATTTAGTATTTATGTTTTTCTATAACATTCTCAGTTATTTGAGAATATAGACCAGAAAAATTGTAATATCTTCCCTCCATATATTCTCCAATACTTTGTATGTAATTTAGAACTCGGATTATAGAAAAAATTCTCAAAAGTGAATAAAGTATTTTTTCAAAGATTCGTATAGTTTTTATTTCTTCTCGTCTAATTTGTTGATTTTGAGTTTCTCTGCAAAAGTTATGGTTATTAATTTATTACATTTCACAAAAGTTCCTTCATATGTAATTAGGGAATTAGATATTTTATTTTAAATCAGGGGGAAATGTGAAATGTATAAAACTATTTGCTATAATATCCAAATTAATCTAAATGATAAATTGAGTAAAGCATTAATATTTAATTTCATTAAGCTGCAGATTCTCATGTGTAGATGCCATATTTCTCTGTTAAGATCATATTATTTTGTATTAATTTCTGTTTATAATGTCAACAGCTATCTAATTTTTGTAACAATAAAAAAAGATTTTTTTTTTAAGTTAAGTTTTTTCTTAATAATTATAATGAGAAAAAAGGTTAAGAGCAATTTCGAAATAAAACTTATGCAGTAAAACACTTTGAGCAGCACAGTGGCTAGTCAACACTCTTACCAAAATGCAGCCTTTGTTACAGTGTTAAGTTTGTATGCTGTAGACCTCTGTTAAACCAAGGTCACTTGCCACATTCAAAAACACGTGACAGCAGTGATACAATAATTGCCTTCATTAAGAGATGGTGCCATGAAGACAGCAAGCAACAAATGCTAGATTCCTCACAAAATCTTGTGAGCTTTGTGAAGAGAAAAGGGGTGTAGGAAATCCTTGGATTCTATTATTTTGGGTGCTTTCAGTCAGAAATTAGAAGCGGGAAGCCTTTTCTAAATTAAATTAAGATGCAGCTCAAAGTAACCTGCAACAGTATAACTCACAACAGGGCCGGCACTAGGACAGCAGCCTACGGCTGCAAAATTTAGGGAAGGCAAAACTAACTGAACTACACCTAAAAAGAAGAAAAAATATCGATTGCCTGAATCTAGAAAATACAAGAACCATAAAATAAAATTAAGTACAACACGAATTGACAGGCTTCGGGCCATTCCTATATTTTGTGATGCACAGCAGACAAGAATAGACAATCTTCTAAGTTCTGAATTGTGGATATTTGTAGACACTACCATGCGACATGAAGTCAGACATACTCCCTCGCCGCTGACAAATTTTAACAAGCTTCTTTAGCGTCTGAAAAAAAAAAAAAGAGTCAGATTTAAATATTCTAATCATTCAACGACTTTTTCAACCTCATTGGCTTTTTATGTTTAATTGTGATTTTCTGGGAAACTGTTAAGCCGATACAACTTTTTGCTATATATGTCACTATTAAATTTTAAATAGGACAACTTTCTGGGTGGTTGCTCCTTGGTATATCCGAAACGTATAACTTTTTTTTTTTTAAATCCAAGGCATCTCAAGTTATTTTTTGCCATTCTTTCAGAAGATTAGGTTACATTAGGTTTGAATTATTTGATTAACCTTATCCAATTAACTTTTTGTTTTGCGATGTCTGACGGAAGAAAAAGATTGTCTGGAAATCAATATAAAAAGAAGAGGTTGAAGAAGCAAACCCGACTTCAGGAGCATTTGCTAGTTTAAGAGCTGCAAATAGTTCCAAATAAAGAAGTAAGTGATTATTAAGATCTAGGCACTAGTATTAGTTCTGATTTGGATTATCAAGATGATAGCAACATTAGTGATGATATTGCAAGTTGTTCCAGACAGGAAAAGCATTCAACAGGTTTCAAATCACCGAATACTACCATAGGATACCTCAACCGTACTCTGCCATTATGGTCCGATGGTATAAGCGGCTGAGATCGGACACTTTTAGTTAAAATAGATTCATTACCTTCTTCGGTTATGATTTTCCGTTTGACAAATAAATCCCAAATCGAAGATTTAATGCAAAATACTATAACAGAATTTTAAAGAAGGGAGAACATGTGTCAAGAGATTGGCTGGTATATTCAGTGTCAAAACATTGTATTCTGTTTTTGTTGCTGATTTTTGGTGATTCAAACTTGAGTTCATTTTAAGTGAGCATTATAGAACCTGAAAAAAATAATGGTGAGATATTAAAAATGCTTTAAGACTTGAAAACTCATGTAAATAATCTGAAATCATAGATAGAGCTGAAACGAAAGTTGGAAGCTTGTCAGACAATAGATTCAGCTGTACAAAGATTAATTAATTCTTAAATATTGGCATGAAGTAATTTTACGCATTATATCAGTATTAAAGAGTTTGGAGAATGTTCTCTAGCGTTTCTGGATATGAGCGACAAGCTTTTTGAACATAATAACAGAAATTGTGTGAAGTTAATTGCTAGCTGAATTTGACCCTGTAATGAGAGAACATGTTCGTAGAATCCTCAGTAAGGAAGAAAAGACAGCAACATATTTAGGGGAAAACATTCAGATGGAAATTATTGGACTGTTAAATGTTAACATAAAGTCTTATATTATAAAAACAAATTCAAAAAGTGAAATATTATTCACTTATTCTTGATAGTACTCCCGATGCGATTAAGGTTGAGAAAATGACGTTTGTAGTAAGTAAAATCATTGATTAATCGAAAGCAGGATTTGAATGCAACATTAATGACCATTTTTCTGAGTCTTCTTCCTATTGAAAGATATACTGGTAAAGAATTATCTCAAGTTTTATTAGAAGAGTTGGAGAAAAATGGATTAAACTTAAAAAATATGAGAGCTCAAGGTTACGACAATGTTTTAAATATGAGAGGCGACAATTTGGAAGTACAATTAAGAAATAAAAATTATAAATACCGGAGCATTTTTATGTGCCTTGCAGCAGCCATTCATTAAACTTTTTAGTTAACGATATGGCAAAATTTCCTTTGGAGGCAATGAAATTTTAATGTGGTTCAAAAACTACATTCGTTTTTTGCATTGTCGACTTTTCGGTGGACCGTATTAAGAAAACATTTTAAACCTCTTGCATTGAAACCATTGAGTGACACTCGTTGGGAAAATCGTACAGATTCCCTAAAACCTTTACGTTTTGAAATAGAAACTATGATGCCAGTGGTTTATTGATCACAATAAAACAATTAAGTTTTTATATTCCATCGTCATTTGGTACAAAATTTTCAATTATATTAATTCGATAAGTAAGCAACTTCAATCAAATGATTTTGATTTATCCAAAACCATTGATAGTTTATGAAATAGCTCATCATCTTTTTATAAAGAATTAAGATCGGATGAATCTCTTGACAACGTTATCTTAGAAGCTGAAAAATTGCTAAAGAAATTAGACGAAGAAAAATACTTTGAATTGATTACATCATGTCATCGTGTTCGATCTGAAAAACGAAATTGTCATATGAAAGTATAGACGAACCAATCCAAGATTCAAAGAGAAATATAATGAATTACCGACACATTGTAAAAATCTGGGAAAAGTCTAAAGAGATGGTGATTCCTCCGACTTCAGCGTTTTAGAATTCCCTGGCGAAATAACCTTGTTTCTTTTGTTTTAAAAAAGAAAGAAGTTCCATTTAACCGTTTCTAAATTCATTACCTCCTTTAATATTGGTCCGTATTTAAGCTGAAAGAAGTTATTTGTAGAAAAAAAGATTCGAAAGAGATTGTTTTTAATGTAGGTTTAAACTTTGTATATTGTACTAGTATTCTTTGTTGTTTTAAAAGTGTTGTTTATACTAGTTTAGTTCCAAAATTTGTGTGTTCTTAATAAAAAAGAAAATTGTAGATATTGTATGAGTGTTATTGTCTCGATTCGCTTAGATTAGACTGTATTTTTCTGGTTATCATTTTTATAAATCTGTTTTACTTTTTAAGTTTCTAAAACCTTGGGAGTGGCACTTCTGACGTTTGCCTACGGCGGCAGACGCTAGGGCCGGCACTGCTCACAATAATGCTACTTCATTAATTTATTAAAGAGGTATATGGCCCACCAGCGGCCGATCGGTAAAGTCGCCGAACACTGCTAGTTCGGTCCGAGGTTCGATTCCCGCGAACGGGCTGGCGGCATGGGCGCTTTCGTGGTTTTCTCCATATGCAACGCGCGTACGAGCCAGTTCCCTTAAAAAGCCCTCCATGGAGCTGCCCTTAGGCAGATAGCCGTCGAGGCTTTGCCGTAATCCCATAAAACTAAATAAAAAAAACTAAGGAGGTGTATAGGAAGATATTTTGTGTTTAATAAGTACTACTACTTGCCAATAATTTTTAATTTCCATGGAAATTAATGGCAAGGGGTGGGAGTAGTCATTCAATGTAAAAAAAAAAATTTCTTTGTATATTAATTTTCATATTAAAAAAAAAGAATCTGAATGATAATGCTGAATATTCAGTCTTATTTTATCATTCACTTTGATTTGTTTTCGAGTATAAAAATTCTATCTAAAGGACAGCATATCCTCCAGTTATAACTGCTGATTTTCCCCTTTAAATGTAATTAAATTCTTACGTTCCTATAAATATTGTGCTTTTGAATTTTACCAAATATTTTCATGTAATTTTTAGAGCTTTCACTTTTAAGCTTGAATAAAATGCAGAAGGCGCAGTTAGTATTCTAAATTGTTGAAAATAAATAGTTCTTAATGGAAATGGCACGTATTTCGTTTATGGGTGCAAAAACTACAAAAATATAATTACAGATTGGTAATCAACCCCTTCCAAAAACCATGATTAATCTACTAAGGCTTCCTGGCTATACTTTTTCTCTGTAAATGGGAGTGAAATATTATAGTCTTGAAAGCTGTAAGATTCCTGGAATGATTTAGTGCTTGATTTCTTCATACGGAAAAGGTTAATCTAGTTTGTTGATTCATTTGAACAAAACTATAAATTAACGTATGATTGGATGTATACTATGATCTAAGTTAAAAATGCCATGCTGACTGCGGAAAATATGTGAGTAAAATACCAAGAATTAAATTACAGTTTGGTACTATGGAAGTTATGAGAAGAAAAAAAGCTTTTAATTGCAAGGGGGATGTATATTAGACAGCAGAAAATATCTTCCTTGTAGAACAAAAGTAAAAAAAACGGTACACTTGGCAAGATATTTTTGGTTTACTAATAACAAAGGCAGCATTTCTTTGGAATTTGTGCTATCATTTAAGAAAAATGCTAATCTCGCGACTGTGAAGGTGATCGTGATTTTGCATTTAGTGCTGTTGATACCAGAGCTTAAATTGCACCGGAGCCCGGCTCTAGTACTTCTTAGTTTTGGGGATAAATCATAATTCTAGCCGGAGCCCTAAATAAGAAGGTTCCGACACAAAAATTTCAGTAGAAATTTAATCTCGAAAATTTTATTTTTATTAATTAAAAAAAAAAAATCTGGAAGTTTTCAGATTTATATTATGCCCAAACGGGCAATTTTTTTTTTTTTTTTACAGCTATATATATATACATTTCGAGAGC
>KK117671.1:358605-375231 GCA_000611955.2 Stegodyphus mimosarum
AACTGTTTTAAAAAATAGATTCAGAAGAGATTTTTTTGTTGCGTCTGTACATACGTATGTGTCTCGCATAACTCAAAAACGAGTAGTCTCAGAACGTTGAGATTTTGTATATAGGACTGCTATAACATGTACTTGTGCACCTCCCTTTTTGGTTGCAATGGGCTGCACCAAAGTATATATATATATATACCCACTCTGTTACTCGGCTTAGTGAGCTCAGTTTTTTAATACTATATGTTGATAAATTGTAAATTGCGCATTTTTTTTTGTTTTAAAAGGATTGAATTATGTTGTTCTTATCTTCCGGTTAAGGCTTTATGTCTTTAGTAAATTTGCATGCAACATTTGTAGAATTATCGACAATTTAAAAGTTACTTAAGTGCGTCTAAGCCTAATTTTTTTTAACATAGCAGCCATATTTGTTTACATTTGAAACTTAGCAGAATAGTGAATTAATTCTTTCTATACCTTCGGTGTCTTTTTGCCGAGTGGGACCAAAAGTAAACTTTTAGTTTTGTGCCCCGAAAAATCTGCCATCTAGCCTGCTGGGCGAATTGCTTGTTTTTGCGTAGAAACTATGATTGTAATTGTAAAAATTTGTTTTAATTGTTTTAGCAGCAAATGTCACCAGTGCATGGAATACTTACAAATAGCGCATGCGCATTACGTAAGCGGCGCTGAAACGTTTGTGAAAAACTGTTTCTCTTTTATTTGTTTAATTCCTTTCATACTTCGTTTTAGATTTGTTGTAGTATTTGTATAGAACATGTGTCAAATATTAGATAATTCTTGAAATGATATAATTTTTGTGCATTCTGACTTATAAAACGAATGAGAAGTAACGCTGTTAAGTGAACCTAGAGCCAGAATGTCGCTACGATAAATCAATAGATAAGATTTTAAAGAGTGCACTTATTCTATTGTGGTTTATGCGCTATCGACGAAGTAGATTTAATTAAATTCAATAAGTCTAAATGAAAGTCAGGAAAAAATTTGTATAATTTAATATTCCGTACAAGGAAGTCATGTGGTGTAATCTTCAGCTTTTTTTTTTAAGTACATTAAATCAGTATTCAAAACAAAAAGTGTGAATAACGGAAGAATAAACGTCATTAGAAATTAACAAACTAAACTGTAAATGGCATTAAATAATAATATGAATCTGAGCAATGTCATTGAATCCCAGACGATGCGTAAAAACACAATTTGAACTTTTTGCTATTTTTGTTTGCTCTTGGCACGTCGATCTAACAAATCTCCTATCTTTGCTGTCATGTCACGCATTTTCATTTTCCTTCTGGTATTTTCCGTACAGTCTTGCTTTACGCTCGTGGTTTTCTATAAATTTTTTCATAGTTGCGCAATAAATATACTTAGCCTTGTCTGGAAAAAAAAAAAAAAATTATGAAGTCTTAACTAATTGCAACTACGTTGATAGGGAATCGTCGGTAGTACAAAGTGGAAGCTTATGTATAGCTGAAAAGGTTATAGTCTTCATTTTTATGACCAGCAGCTACTATTCTCTTGGCACTTACTTGTCGTCTACATCTAATAATACTAATAAATATCAAGCTTCTTTCTTTTTTATACACGTCTTTTTTTACTCCGACGCACCTCTTGCAAAAGTTAATAAGGTAAGAAGCTGGCGCCATCTTGTGTTAAGAAATGAAATATACGCCGTGTAAAATGGAAGTTTTGACATTTCTTTTTTTTTTTTAAAAGGAATTTTTGTTTTTTAAAGCATCGACAGTAACACATTCTATTATGGTGTTGTGCTTTCGCAGCGTTTTTTTTTAATCTGAAAAACTTCCAAAGCAATATTTAATAACGAACTTTAATTGCAGTTTAAAATATATTGAATTATATTGAATGTTTTTAAAAAAATTTAACTGCAGTTTTTTTAAAGCTGTAATTTACAACATTTTTCGTGCATGGCCTTTCATGTGCCCTCAAAAATAATGTTAGGTAGAAACATATCCAGCATTTACTACAGAATGAACTATTTTGATTCACTTATTAATACTTTTTTTTTAATTAAGTTGTTAAAGTATATATGTGCTCTCAAGACTGTTCTTCAAAATTTCTTCTTTCTCAAAAGCTTAATTAATTGAAATCGGTTACCACTGATTGAGAATTTTCTTCCGTTATCATTGATAAAAATTTTCTTCTTGCCATCGAAAAAGACTTTTTGCCATTAGAACATTATTATCACTCTATTTTATCGTTTTATCAATTGCAAATTTGGTCGGATTCTCTACAAGTGCAGTTTTTAAGACCTTTCCTTTCTTATTTGAATTCTTAGGGAATTCACCAATTTACATACATCGGCCAAATCAAAAAAAAAAAAAAAAGCGTTGAAATTTCGGAAAGGAACACGAAACCGTTGTTCGAAAAGGAGAAATAAATAACTAATCATGGTTACTATGATTAGTAATCATCATAACTTGGATAATCATAAATAATGGATGATCATTATCATCAATTTTGATTTCTGCTAAAGTTATTGAAAAAGCTTGACCAATTATATTTCATGTAAATGCATTTTTACTCTGTGATATTAATTCCAATATAATAATTTTTTCTAACCCTTTCAAATTTCCAGTATCATAGAACTTTCACGTTTCATTACTATTTTTTTTATTTCAAGATATTGTGTCATGTTCGTCTTTATTGACTTTTGCATAAATAATTGTTGGGACTCCTACATTTCCCAAAATCAGTTTGCTCATGATGAAGAGGCCCTTATGCCTCACTGCCCCTGAAGTCGATGGAGTCACATTCAGAATTTACGTTGCTTTTTTGCCTAATTTTCAATTTTATATTGGCATGATTCTCTTCCATTTAGATTTACCAATAGTATCTCTATATTCTTTTCTTTTTAAATAAATTAACACTTCAGAAAGACATCGTTCTTTGTTTAAATTTAGAAAGGGTGAGAATCTGAAACAATTCATCGAAATTTTGAAAAAATGCATGTTTTGGTGATGCAAAGGAGCTTTAAAAAAAATTAAAAGTGCTGTAGGGCAATGGAATGTTGTCAGGAGGTGCGGTGAGAAACAACAATAATAAATGAGCAGAAGTCAAAATTAAGTGAAATATTAAAAGATGTGTAAGTAAATGAAAAAAAATAGAATTTATGATAATTAAGTAAATGTATTATTAACATACAATATTGTTGCGAGGGTACGGGTTCGTAACAGATTGAATGCACAAGACTGATGAAAAGTTAATAACATTTATTCATATCACCAGGAATAAAACAAAATACTGAAATATTTCCTCACAGATATTCGTACATTATCACACAGTAGTTATATTTTAGACTACTAAAACGTTAAATAGAATACAATTCAAAGCGTGCCTCACTGCCCAGTATCTTATTTAGTATCTAAGATTATCCGATCTCACCGCGAATTCGCTACAGTCAACAACAACAAGTAAACAACTGAACTGAGATGTTTCTCTCCGGCTTTTTAAAGCCTTTTAATCATACACGAGAACATTCTTATAATTTTTAATTTCCCAAGGTTTCTGGAAAGCAAAAAAGTACAATTACGAGATATCTATTCATTAAATGTTAAATGCACGTGCTCCTGTATTTTTACTTTTTCGGCTTATTTCGGCGAATCTTAAAATTGATCACGCGCTGCATTGCACGGGGAAATAACAATTTTAATTAAAATTCTACTAAAAATAGCTAACTAAATACAAAATCCATAACAATATAAAAAATAAAAAGTTATTAAATATTTTATATTATGACATTGTACTGTGGGTAGAGTTAAGAAAATGGTTTGGACACCGCCCAAAATATATTTGTAATAACTAAAGCCTGGCTGTCTGGGCAGTATAAATAACTAACAGAAAAGCCAGGTGTTTTGATTCGAAATTCCAACATCATTTAATATCTGATTTATTTTCACCTTGCAGACACACAGTGATTAATGAAGCTATTTACATCTGAGGTTTAACGTGATGATCAAATGATCCGTACATCTGACTGATGAATAGCATTCAAAACATTTTTTTTTTTTGTAACGGCCAGTGCGCCACTACCAATGGCCGGAAGTGGTGGCCATTTCGTCATGGAAGCACCTGATAGGTGGCCACCGTTGCCTCATATGAAGAGACGGACAGTTACAACCATGCGTTCTTAAGGATTCGATCCCGTTCCATCGTTTCAGCAGTCAGGTTATTAACCACTATACCAGCTGAGTGGCTATAACATTTAATATTGCCGTAGCATAAATTAAATGTTGCGTAGCTTAGAATGGTAATTTCAAGGTCACAACATTCCAAGCAAAACTGGGTTGCCAGATTCATAGATCACTTAAGAACAAGTATGCTTTGACTTTCTTGATACTGAACTACGGTGTGAGCTGAACGCCGGACATATCTCAGTTCAAACGACGCTTCATTCATTAGTTATATAACCTGAGATTTCAGTTGCTGCAGTTCTTATACGTCATTAACACTTCCGACTAGGTTGTCAACATAAAACCCTTCTCTCAGTTTATTAATTATATTTTAAAGGTTTTCTGTCTGGAATTCCGGCAATCTTAAATGGTATTTTATTATAACATTCAGAAGAAAAGGATTGGAAAAGACACTCAAAATCACTCGAGTCTATATATCTTAAGACCTGGGTGTATATAAAGTATCTTATCATCGAGTATCTTATAAACTTTCTATATATAAGCTTGGTGTGTTCAGCATCCTTTTACGCCAAAAACCTTCTTAGTATATCTCTGTCTTCGGACCTTAAGCTTATTTACCGAAAAGCCTGTTTTATGTCAGAAACTATTCCCAATGTACCTATACGGAATCGCAAAAGTAATGGCAGTATCTGATGCATCAGATGCGGTTCAACACTTAAACACTCTTTTGAGGACGCATATCCAGGTAGCTTGAAAGAAGCGCCGAATACTGGGCGAACCTTCGCATTGTTGCTGGATGGTTTGATAACAGACCTATGAGAGAGATAATGACTGAGCTTCGAAAAGCTACTCCATTGGAACAGTTTCTACAATGCTTTCTAATCCCCACTGTTGGAATACAGCATTGTAGGTTTCAAAGCTATTTTCGTTTAATAAACGTTTTGCTACCCTGCGAAGTTGTTATTCTCTTATCCAAAAGAGCAAGATGTCCAGCTAGCCAAGGCTACTTCATAACTTTGGTTTTCACATACCCTTAAGGTTTTCCTGAAATAGGTCAAAGTTTACTCTTCGAGAATTATCTTGTTTTTTCTTTCTACAAGATCTGTAATGCCCCAAAGTTCTAAATACCATATCTTCGGCAACTCAATATTTTGGAGGTTTAACGTGACCATATTAGCCACTTTTTTGTTGTTGTTGTCCTAAATTTGTCCAACTTGGTAAGATTCCTACCGCTTAAACTCCAGATTAAAGTACCTGAATGTTTCCGGTCAAAATACTTCCAAATACATCAGCTCCTGGAACTCTTATAGGTGGCTTATCTCTAACAACAGCTAACTCTATCAACATCTGCCTGTTTTATCCCTCGAGAAGCAAGTTCAAAAAGTAATGTTTCAATCACATAGTACTGAGAATTTTTGGTTGGTCGAGCAGAGACACAGAAATAGAATATCTTCAATCTAAGCTTTCAATAGTTAGTACTGCATATTGGAGTGGCAACGCCATGTTTTCGTCTAACCGTTGCTGAGCAACGATAGAAATGTTAAAAATTATTATTACAAAAGTTTTACCAGTAGTAGATGTATGAAAATCACAGAGGAAGAAACTATAATAATAAGCTGGAGTGTGAAACTGTAACAGATAGAACTGTATTTAAATTATCTATCTTCGTGAATTGAGAATAAAGTTTATGATTTACTAAGAAGTTCATCTATTACTTCGATAAAAACTGAAAAATACGTTACAGTCTTATTAAATTGGAGGTTCCTCCGAGATACTGGAAATTAGGAGTGCAATTATCAATTGCGATGGTGCTGGTCTCCTAATCCCAGAAAGTTGCTGAAATTTTGAGAACAAGTTTGCTAGTACCAATTGCCGAATTCGTTTATTTCAGGGAGAAACGGATGTCAGAAATCTGCTGTTTAAAAGCCAGTTTTTTAAGAGGATCATTCAAAGGTCACCTTTTCTGTTTATGTAACTTGCATCCTAGCAAAGAATTGTCAGAAATGAATATTGCTGATCTCCGAAGATAAGATTAGTTTATTTAATTTTAGTATTTCATTTCAAAATTATATTTAAATGGCGTTAGGTTTTGTGTAAAATAACTGACACTAAAAATATTCAGCCTAAAATTAGAACAAATATTTGGTGAATTATTATTTCGGCTTTACTGTTATTTGTATTGAATTTTTACGTTGATAATTAATATGTGTAAGCCATCCCGGCATTTATAAAAAAAGAACTGCTAACTATGTTTTTGAATTTGTTGCCAAGCAGGCGCTCGGAAAATAAGTAGTAACGTCAAGCTGACGTAGTGTGATTTTATTGCACTGCCAAACTGGCAAAAGTTTTTTCTTAGTTCTCGCCGTCCAGGCGTGTGGTAGATAGTTACGTCATGCCGACGTATTACAGCTAAATTAAATTGCCAAACTGGGAAAAATTGTTTTTGTTATCGCCAACCAGGCGTGGAGATAGATAGTAAAGTCGTCAAACTGACGTGTGAAAAATTCTATAGCATTGCCTAACTGGCAAAAGTGTCGATATAGTTGTCGCCAATGAGGCTTGCAAATAGTGAGTTAAAACGTTAACTCGGAGTAGTATTATTTTATTTTGTGCCAAACTGGCAAAGTTGTTTAAATAATTCTCTCCAGTTGGTTAGAGTGAGAGTCTCGTCAAAAGCTATATATTTTTAATACAAGTACGATTTTTAAGATTTAATTTTAAAAGAAAGCTTATTAAAGATAACTTATTCAACATGTCATTCTTAGCTAGGAGTAGGAAACAGGATTTAAAAATACTGGCAGAAGAGTTAGGTTTAACCGTGAGACCTTAATTTAAGATTGCTGAGTGGCATAAATTGATTACTGAAAGTCCCGGTTATGACGAGGAATTTACTCAAGAACTATTGGCTGCAATTAGAAAAGAAAGAGAAAAGGAACGCGAAAGGGAAGAAAGAGAAAAGGAAAGCGAAAGAATAGATAGAGAAAAGGAACGCGAAAAAGAAGAAAGAGAAAAGGAACGCGAAAGAGAAGAAAGAGAAAAGGAACGCGAAAGAGAAGAAAGAGAAAGAAAAGAAGAACTCGAAAGACAAGAAAGGAAAAAAAAGAACGTGAAAGAGAAGAGCGAATTACGGCTTTTGAGCTACAGAAACTTCAATTGGAAGCGATGGCTGTAAGAGCACAGCCGGTAGAAACTACGCAGTTACATGAGCAGATTTTGAAAATCACAATTCACTTTGTCATGCCACGTTTTAATCCTAAAGAAGATGAAACAAGTTTATTTCTGGTGTTATTTGAGCGTCAAGCTAAAATTATGAATATACCTTCTGAAAATCAAGTGACTCAACTTATTTCATTGCTGCCTCCTGATAACTTCTTAGCTTATTGCTAGAGAACCAGAAGAGGATGCGAAAAAGTATGAATATGTAAAAGCTCTACTGTTACAGCGATTGAGTGCGGAAAAATTTCGACGAATGTTTAATAAACACAAAAATCTACTGAAAGTACTTGGTATGATTTCTACTATGAATTAAAGAATTATTTAGAAGAATGGCTTAACTGGTTAAACATTAAAACTTTTGAACAGCTAAAAGATCTCATGCTGGTTGATTAAATTAAAAAGCGCACTTCTGATTTCAAAGAACATTTTATGGATGAATGGAGTACCATCATTTCACCTACTGAGATGATTAAAAAAATTGAAGATTTTGAAGATCTGAGAAAAACAATAAAGCCAAAATTTCCTGCCAATGAAACTGAGAGAATTAACAAAGGATCATTTAAACCACGTTACAATAATTTTTGGAAAAAAATAGAGCATCCTCCTCATTTTAAGCATTCTGATAAATAGGATGATTCAAAATACCAGAAAGATCACAGACAAAGAAGTTAATTCCAAAACAAGAACCAAGAAAATTTATATGACAAAGGACACCGGCCACGTTGTTTCGAGTGCGGGTCATACGAGCATTTTAAGGCTCAGTGCCCTCGCTTAAAACCGAATGAAAAGGTAAATTGCTTATCTTCGAATGATGATTTGTTAGAGACATATACAAGTACAATGTTTTTTAAATGACCATTTAGTGTGTCTACCGTTAGAGGAAGTTGAAATTAATTGTGAACTTGGTCATATAAAGACAAAGGAAGCTGTTGTTACAAATGATCCCGGCAGATATGTATTGGGTAACAAAAGTGCGTAATTGTTCAAAGATAAACCATTTTTAATTTATAAAAGGTAAATGCGGTTTTGACACGATCTCAAGTAAAAAGATCTCGTGAAGAAGATCAAAGTAGAGAAACCGAAATGGAGAAACTAGAACTGCCATGTATTGAGACTGACGAAGATATTTTACCGCAAGCTGATGAGGAAGACAAGGAAATTAAGAAAGTAATTAATGCTAATTCTAAGGAATTAATTGAATCTCAGCATCAAAGCAGAGATCTAGCCTCATTGCTTAACGAAGCTAAAAATGAAAATTCCAGCAAGACAAATGATTTTAAAGTAAAAGAAAATGGGTTGTTGGTGAAAACGAAAATAGATAAAAATGGAAATGAAAGGGAATTAATTGTTATTCCTGAAAAATGTAGGGATCAAGTAAAGTCGTTATGTCATGATAGCACATCTGGACATTTAGGAGTCGTCAAAACAGAAGATAGATTAATAAGATACTTTTACTGGCCTAATTGCTATAAAGAAATAGAAGAGTATGCTAAAACATGCGATCGATGTCAAAAAGTGGGGATACCTAACAAAAAAGCCAAAGCACCTTAGAGTTTAGTACGAATTATTGCAGAGTATTTTCAAAAATTAACTTCGACGCATGCGGCCCTTTATCGATAACACCAAATGGCAACAGATATTTAATTATAGCTTTTTGTTTAGCTTTAAAACACCCGGATGCTGTACCTGTGTACCTGAGTCATTAGGCTATTTCGAAACAGAAGACATGACAAATGAGCGATGCCTTCGCCGGAAATCGAACCACGGAACTATCGGTTAGGCGTCGAGTGTGCTGATCACTACACCATAAAGGCATGCGAAGCAGGAGGGAGAAATACCTTATACCTGTTCCTAATATTGGCACAACATTAGTAATTGAAGCCATGTTACAAATATTTAGTAGAATGGGTTTCCCTAAAGAAATACAAACTGATCAAGGTACTTCCTTTATGAGCAATCTAGCCACTGAATTTGTAGAAAAATTTGGAATAAAAGTAACTAGAAGTTCAGTACACCATCCGCAAAGTAACCCTGTTGAAAGATTTCACCGAACAGTCAAACGAATTTTAAGAGTGATATGTACTGAAGCAGCCCCTGATTGGGAGATGCAAGTTCCCGCAGCTCTATTTGCTTCAAGAACAATGACGCACGAGAGTACGGGATTTACACCTGCAGAATTAGTATACGCCAAAATCTTAGAACATCTGTAACATTATTATATGAACAATGGGTGAATCCTGTAGATGAAGGAAATAATGTTGTTGAATACGTTTTCCAATTGATAAATCTGTTAAAAAGATGCAAAGAGCTGGTTACAGATAAAATGCTGGAAATGCAAACCAAAAGGAAAGTGTGGTACGATCGTAAAGCTATCAAAAGAGAATTCTCCGAAGGAGATTTAGTATTAGTTATATAAACGAGTAAATCAAATAGACTAGCAGTTGAATGGAAAGGTTGAGAAGAAATTATCCGAAACTAATTATGTCGTGAGTTTCGAAGAAAAAAAAGACCATAATCAAGTCTACCATGTTAACATATTAAAACCTTATCACAGGCGAGCAGAGTCGGTTAACCTTATGGTTACAGAAGATCAGTCTGAAACTGATGATACGGAGGAAAATTTCCCAACAATTGACTCTGAACCAACATTGTTCGATTTTGAGGAAATTAAAGGAAACAGTTCTTTAAATGATAAGCTAAATGAGCAACACATTCAACAATTGCATGATCTGCTATTGAAATTTTCAAAAATCTTTTCTGATAAGCCTGGAAAACTCATTTAATAACGCATGGTATTCAGTTAATAGAAAACACGCCGATCCACTGTAAACCATACAGAATTTCTCCTAGACAAAAAACAGAAATTGATAAAATGCTTCAATATAAAATAATTGAAATAGGAGATTCAGATTACACTTCTCCTATGATTTTAGTGGAACTAGCAGGAAGAGATCCTCGACCTTGTATCGACTATAGAAAATTGAATAAGTTGACTAAAACACAATTCTTTCCTTTGCCTAATATCGAACAAGGTGTAGAAACTGTAGCAGGCATAAAATATATAACCCTTTTGGATTTAACAAAGGGATACTGGAAAATACCATTAACATCTAATGCCCAAAGATTAGCCACTTTTGTTAGAAGGCTTGGCACATATAGACCCCTACGGATACCTTTCGGGTTTAAAAATGCACCATTTTCATTTAGCAAAATGATGGCCAAAATCCTTTACGGTTGTGAACGCTTTGCTGTTCCATATTTAGATGATGTCGCAATCTTTTCAAACACTTGGGAAGAACATTAAAGTCATCTGAAAGCCATTTTGACGAAAATAAAGGACGCTCGTTTAGCCATTAAACCCATAAAAAGTAAATTTGCTCAAGATAGAGTAAAATATCTAGGACATATTGTAGGTCGTGGTATAAGAATGCCAAGTGAAGTCAAGGCTATTCTTGATTTTCCCGTGCCATCCACAAAAAGTCGAGTCAGAGCATTTTTAATATTCGTGGGATATTCTAATCATTACATTCCCATATTCTCATCTATAGCAGCACCTTACACCGAAACTTTGAAAGGAAACTTAAAGAAAGGGAAAATAAACTGGATAGAAGAGTGCACAAAAGCATTTGAAGAGCTAAAGGAAAAACTGTCTCAAAGGCCTATACTACATGCACCTGATTTCAGTAAGGAGTTTATTTTGCAAACTCTGGTATGGGTGTTATTTTAGCGCAGAAAGATGAACGAGACAATGAACATCCAGTATTATCCCTCAGTAAGAAGTTTACAGAAACTGAAAAAATGTACTCTACCGCAGAAAAGGAATGTGCCGCCATAATATTCGTTGTAAAGAAACTGCAATGTTATTTACACGAGCATACTAAATTCCTCATCATGACCGATCATAATCTCTTAGTTTGGCTCAAAAATAATGTGAGTAAATCCTCGACTTATGAGATGTGCACTAGTATTACAACCCTACAATTACACTATCATTCATCGAAGTGGTAAAAACTATAAAAATGTAGACGCATTAAGTCATACTCTCTGACCTGATTAAAGAATTTGTTTCTTTATATAGAAAAAAATATTTTGTTCTTACTGTATTATATGTTGTATTTCACTTATGTTTCTGTTGATATTGTGTTGTTTTGAAAAAAAAATTGTAAACTTTAATTTATAAAAATATCAATTGAAGTTTACCTGGAGGGGGGAGAGGTTGTAATATTTTATTATTCAACAAATGATTATATTTATTATTGGAGTAGCAACGCCATATTTGTTTCGTGTAACCTTTGCTGAGGAACGATAGAAATGTTAAAAAATATTATTCTAAAAGTTTTTCCAGTAGTAGATGTATGAAATTTCATAGAGGAAGAAACTAAATAATAAGCTGGAGTGTGAAACTGTAACAGGTAGAATTGTATTTAAATTATCTATTTCGTGAATTCAGAATAAAGTTTATAATTTACTAAGAAGTTCATCTATTATTTCGATAAAAACTGCAAAATACGCTACAATATCTAGTATGCTCAGCAGCTGGAAAAATTCCTCGCCAAACAATCCTTGAGACAACATTTCCTTTCCGGAAGAAGAAAGATTTAACTCTGCAACTAATCTCTTCTTAGTATAGGAAAGTTGTAATCCATCATCCATTAATGCTGGCACACACATTTCGTTGCCCCTGTGCCAGAGTCTGACTGTGATTGCTTTCAAATACATTTCACGTTCTGAGGGAAGATTTGCCAACAGAGTCTGTATAAATTTTTGTTCCTCATCTGCTACTTTGCCCTTTGATGGGGAAGTAATATCTTTGCTTAAAACTGGCCAAAGTAATGCGTAATGCCTCCTTCCACAAATCAAACATTTTACGCCATTATGACACTTTTTTGACGTATGATCATGATTAAATCAGACAAGGCAGCATTTCTGTTGCATAACCTGGGATCTTCTGTCATCGTAACTCATTGTTGACAATTTTTTACAATCCTGACTTGGATGAGGATAGTCACAGAATATACAACTAACGTTTCTTGCAGATGTGATAGAAATAAGAATAGCAGCAGTAGGTTCATCTCGTTAGACTGGTTTATGGAATTTATTTCGTACCACTTCCAGACACATTTTCTGCTAACACGATGATTTTCACCTTCTACTTTATGACGTCAAATTTTCCAGACCTTTTCCTTTGCAAGCACTGGTGAAAGTAAGGACCTTAGAAGATGGATAACAGCTATATCACGTCCTTTAGTCTTTGATTTTAACGAGGAAAAAAGATTCTGAAATTCTTCTCTTAAATTTTCATCTTCATGAACTCGACAAAACTGACCCCCAAATGCAACCCTTGACCTAGGGATAAGATCATACTCCTTAAGACGTAATTTGGGAAGTTTCAAAATTATCAGATGCAAGCTTACTAGAAATTTCAGATTTACCTTCATCATGTTGCTTATAATTCTTCTCATACATAATTCGTATTTCAGTAAATTTGTCTTTACAAGATTCAATAGCATCATACTATTCAGCCGTTAAAAATAATAAATTCTTTAATTTCTTTATCTACTTTAAATAAATGTTCTGCCTTCTCGGCAACTTTGCAAAACTGAATGTGAATGTCCCTTTCAACATCACTCTTACGATGAATATCATCAAACGTATTTTCTGCCATAATAAAGAAGCGAAGTAAATTACTTCTTTCAACTCGTAATTTAATTTCAAGCTTCGCTTGCTCAACCTTTATCTTAGCCTCAGTCTCTATTTATTCCGAAGCTACGGTCATTTTACTTTTCTTAAAAGCATATAAAATTGACATAAGCACTGCACATGAAACAGAATTTTGTATACAAAATAACTCAGAAACAATCAAAAATTAAATTCCTAAATTATATGGTTTATCTCCAATAAAGTAATATTCCATTCGTAAAATTTGACGACTTTTAGTTCGCTTTTTAATGCAGAGTATAATGTCCTGCCACGGACACCAGTTTTGTTTTGAAACGGAATTTCAACATTGTTTAATATCGCATTTAATATAACCTGTTACTGGTGCCGTTTAATATCCGTCTTATTTTCGTATTACAAACATACAGAGACTAACTCTTTGGGTATATGTTTATTTGAAAACTTGAGATACGTCAAATGCAGCCAAAGGGTTAATGAGGCTATTTTACATGCATGGTTTAACTTAATGATCAAATGATTCGTACATCTTACTGATGAATAACATTCAGAATTGCTGTAGCGTAAATTAAATGCTGAGCAACTTAGAACGGTAATTTCCAATGAGAACATTCCAAACAAAATTGGGTTGCCAGGTTCATAGATCAAACAGATTGCAAAACAAATGATTAAATAATACCAAACAGGAAACGCTGAACTTAATATGACTGGCAACACTAGGCACAGAGACATTAAAAAGTGTAAAAGGAGCACTTACAAGCAGTGGCAAACTTGAAGTTATTGTGGCCCAAGGCGGAAATTTCCCTGGGGTATCCATTATTGGAATAATTGCCATATAAAATGCCAATACAAATAGATGTACATGTGACAATATATTTAATCATAAAAAAAAACTTAGTATTCATAGTAGTTTATGTACACTTGTGTCCAAAAGTTAAGCATAATTGGTAATTATGTGAATAAAGAAGGAACTGTAAATCAGAATGGTGGAAAACGTGATATGCGAGTGTAAAATGGTTATAAAATAAGAAAGCAAATCAAAAGAACGATAATAATTAATTTTATTATCCAAAGCAGCAGTTTGAAAGAAAACTGAGAATAGCAAGGGTTCACACTTTAAAGAAAAAAGGAAAGAAAACATTAAATAAATTCCTGATGCTGCAGTTTAATAAGGCGTGTGGTCACCTCTGACAGCCAGGCACGCAGCACAGCGATTTACCATACTTGCTATGAGATGATGAAAAAGTTGTGGGCTCAAATAGTTCCAACCTTCTTGGAGAGTTCTCTTCAGTTCTGTAATGGAGCTTGGTGGGTGCGAAAGGGCTGCAATTTGTCCCCCGAGCATATCCCATACATGCTCGATAGGATTTAAATCAGGGGAGTTTGCAGGCCACAACATGCGCTGGATGTTTTCCGTTTCAAGGACGTCATCAACCAACACCGCTCGGTGACATGGCGCATTATCATCCATGAATATGAAGTCAGGACGACAGCACCTCGAAACAAGCGAACATAAGGCTCAAGAACTTCGTCTCTGTATCTTTGACCAGTCACAGACCCCGTGTCAAAGAAATGAGGTCTGTGCAGCCGTCCATCATGATGCCTGCCCATACCATTACTCCTCTTGATGGAAAATGATGTCTTTCCGATATGTTTCTTGGTTCAAAACGTGTTCCACGTTCTCTCCATATCGTTACCCGACGAGAATGAGTACTCAGACTAAACCGGGACTCGTCAATGAACATCACATTGGCCCACTCTCCCACACTCCAATGTTGATGTTTCAAACTCCAGTTCAAACAAGCGCGTTTCTGCGCAGACGTGAGGGAATGCAAACTGCTGGTTTTCTGGCATACAGGCCAGCATGATTGAGTCTCCTGTAAACAGTTTGTCTCGAAATTCGTATTCCTGTGGCGACTGAGAGCGCCGAATCCAGTGCTCTGGCAGTACTGCACCTCTGACGTCGCGCACTTATTACCAGATATCGGTCTTGGCGAGGGGTTGTGACTCTTGGTCGACTCGATACTGGTCGTCGGGTAACATTTCCCGTTCTTTGAAACCTCTGCCACAGTCTTGAGATCACAGACTGGTTCACATTCAGAATTCGAGACACTTCTGTTTGTGATCGTCCGGATTCCAGCATTCCAACGATTCTTCCTTTCGCAAATATCTCCAATTGACGTCTTTGTGCCATCATTCACCTTGTTTGATGGTTAACAACGTTCTTTCGCACAGCAGTTGCCCGAAACTTGTCTGAACTGCGTATGCTGCGTGAATCGGTTCCTCTGCGTTCCGACATGCGCAGGTGTTTCGCGTAGGACGTAGTCGACTGAAAAGTTTTGCATAATCTCAATGTTTCTTCTTCACCCAATTAATATCCGCAAGAAATTTGGAATAATTTTACGAATATTTACGCCATGTTTTTCGCATTTTACAATTTATGCTTAACTTTTGGACACCAGTGCATAATTCGTAAAAATAAGATTATCGTCTTTCGGCATGTGACCAGTGCTCGACCAATGGGATAACGACGTTGTTAAAGTTTGGGATTGGCTTTCACAAGTCATGTGACTCTTTCAACGTAGTCTCGGAACTATACTGTAACAGCTCACTCTGAGCTACGATTTACATCGTGCAATTGCTACGATATTCCTTCAATACTTGACTGGTCTGGAGCTACGATGTCAACGATGTAGTTGCTATCAACTCATGATTAAGAACGATTTGATTTTGTATGCTAATTGCTAATTAAGTTTAAACGAACATCCTGCCTATTTTTGCTTAAATTTCTTTGCCTTAAAACTGCTGATTTATGCCATGCCTGGAATAAAATTACCGTAGTATGCCATGCATTAACAGAATGATTTCCTGCTTCCTGCAACTCTAAAGATTATTGCTTGAGTTCAAGTTCAAATGCCATTGATGTAACAATGCCAGTTTAATATTGCTAATCTGATTATGCTTATCCTTCTCGCCTCCGGGTGTTGATGCCAGAGGGCATCATTTCTTAATTACTACCGCTATTGGCCTATGGCAATCAGTTTGATTTACTAATCAAGACTCATAGAAGTCGATATTAGTAGTAGATTGAAGATCACAATACAAATAGATAATTAATACATATTTAATTAAAATTAAATGCTTGGAATGATTTGGAAAAAAAAGTCTTAAGACTAAAGGAGGAAAAAGTATGAAATCGTTTTATATTATGGCCACAGGGGCGTTTTTTTTTTTGTGTGTTAGTTAATTTTGTGTGTTAGTGTAAATTAGTTGTAGAGATATTAGGTATTTTTTTTAAAGCAGGCGAAATGAAAAATTAGCAATGCTCTCTCCGGGGCTCGAACCACGGACCTCTTGAATACGCCCCGAGTGTGCTTGACCATTACACCTCGAAGGTATGCTAAGAAGGTGCTAGAGATGCCTTGTGACCTTTATTTATTAAATATCTTGTTCTTCGCACTTAAACCATACTATTCATTTCAGCAGCAATATCACAAAATTTTTAAAAGAGCATATCTATAATTTCCGATACACAGTCTCGCGCGCTGAATATATATATATATATATATATATATAT
>KK117671.1:377315-426374 GCA_000611955.2 Stegodyphus mimosarum
GCAGGCTCTTCTTATGGAATGGAAGTATATAAGTTTTCAAAGTCATAGCACTTCATATTGTGTATGTCAATAGACTGAACGGTATTAATTACGGAAATTTGTTATTGATGATGATGATATAGATATGTACATAAAGGTAATTATTACCATACATATATACGCAGTCCAGTCACATTAATGTGACCACCACGTACTTTCCATGTCAGAGTTAAATAACCAATCACAGAAGGCAGGTGGCAGCACAGTGCAGTTGAGCGTATATAAAGGGTGTGTGAGGGCTTCGGAAAACATTTCAGTCGTTGGCGTAATGCAGAAACGAAGCGATTTATCCGACTTCCAAAAGGGCATGATCATTGGCTTTCGGGCCAAGGGTGGAAGCATTTCCGAAACGGCTGAGTTTGTGAACTGTTCGCGTGCCGCCGTGGTAAAAGTGTACCGTGCATGGCAAAATGGGACTGTCCAAAATCAGCGACGTGGCAAATGTGGTGCACCAAGGGCCATAGATGACAGAGGCGAACGACGGTTGCGGAGATGCGTTCGGGCAGATAGACGGGCTACCGTTGAGCAACTGACCACCAAAATGAACCAAGGGGCTACCAAAAGTGTCTCCCAAAGTACTATTCAGCGAACATTGCTGCGTCTGGGCCTCCGAAGCAGACGCCTGGTTCGTGCACCTATGCTGACTGCTGTTCATCGACGGCGAAGGCTAGAATTTGCACGCCAGTACAGCAGCTGGACGTCCACTGAGTGGCGACAGGTTGCGTTTTCGGATGAATCGCGTTTTATGCTCCATCGGACAGATGGACGTTGGCGTATAAGGCGTGAAACCTCTGAAAGGAACCACCCTGCAACCATTGCCGGAACGGTCCAAGCTGGAGGCGGGAGCATTATGGTCTGGGGAATGTTTTCCTGGCATTCTCTAGGTTCACTGATCATTGTGGAAGGCACAATGGATCAATACAAGTACGCATCTGTCCTTGCGGACCATGTTCACCCCTACATGCGCATTGTTTTTCCTCAGGATGATGGCATCTTCCAGCAGGACAATGCGAGGTGCCATACAGCTGCCAGTGTACGTGCGTGGTTCGAAGAGCACCAGGATGAGTTTACCGTCCTCCCCTGGCCAGCAAACTCACCTGACTTAAACCCAATCGAGCATCTGTGGGACCATCTCGATCGAGTTGTTCGCGCCATGGATCCTCAACCGCGTAATCTAGCGCAGCTGGCCACGGCATTAGAGTCGGCATGGCTCAACATCCCAGAGAACACCTTCAGGGACCTATGTGACTCTCTTCCTGCACGTCTCGCAGCAGTCCGCTCTGCGAAAGGTGGTTATTCTGGCTTTTGACAGATGGTCACATTAATGTGACTGGACTGTGTATATATATATATGTGTGTGCGTGTGTGTGTGTATAATAATGTATATGTGTGTAATAATATATATATGTGTAATAATATATATATATGTGTGTGTGTGTGCGTAATAATGGTTAACTTTTGGGAGAGAAAACACCAATAATTTTTTATAGCTATACATATGGCTGGCAAACATAAAGCACGAGTAAAAGATGGATGGAAATTGGAGACCAAAAGTAACTGTAGATTCAGCACATAATTTTATTTTTTATTAATAATTCTGTGCATACATATTCATATTTACACATTATTGTGGGTGCGATAAGCACTCCACAATATTTTTAGTTGCATGTCATATTCTTTTCAGACTATGGACGACGTAGAGAACAGAGAGAAGCAACAGCACATCATAACCAGAGGAAGGTAGTACATTAGAAGGAAGAGGCACCCAGACTTAGGTATTTCCTATTGCTGCCTTTAACACAATTAAACCCCAAACCCTAGAAGCGATCCAAGGAGGCATAATCCCCGGTCAACCCAGGGGGGGGGAATTTCGTTTCACTAAGTCTGTGTAAATCAGTGGTGGACGGCTGCGCATCCACCATGAAAGCATAGAACATAGTTCGACATCGACTGTTCCCCAGTGTTGACCAAGGCGAACCAAACCCCCAAAGACATCTTCGATATAGCATTCGATGTCCTGGAACCTCTGTCACGATCTGCTAATGGCAACATATGTATACTTCTTTTCTTTGATTACTTACTCCCAAAATGACCTGAAGCGTATCCTCTCTCTGATCAAAAGGCTGTCATGGTCGCAAAGTTAGCGACACTGTATTTGATTTTCTGGTTTGGAGCAACTCTTCAGCTACTTTCCGATCAAGGAAGGAGTTTTATCTTGGCTGTAGTTAAAGAATTTTGTAAATTACTCAGCATAGACAAAACCCACACCGCAGCTTTACATCCGCAGTCAGACGGCAGGTAGATAGTTTTAATCGAACCCTGCTTAATAACCTCTCGCTGATGGTCTCCAGAAATTAACAAGCTTGGAACTAGAAGTTACCTCTGTTCTTACTGGCCTATCGTAGTGCTGTCTACGTGACTACCGGCTGTTACCCATTCCAGATGCTCTTTGGTTGTGACCTTCGTCTGCCTTTTGATCTCTTGTTTGGTCGCTCTCCGGATGCGCCTTCATCACCTGAGGAGTACATCCAGGATCTCCAAAGACAGTTCGAAGTGATGCACAGTTTTGCATGGGAGCGACTTAACTTGGTGACGAAGAAAATGAAGACCTTTATGCGGCACCAAAACTACAGGACATTGATTCTACGCAGGTGAGAAGGTGTGGTCATGGAATCCGATTCGACGGAAACGAAAAGGACTTGCTCCTAAACTACAATGATCGTGGGGCAGTCTTCTAAACAGACTGAATGACCGTCTTAGTTCGGATCTGTAAGTCATCTAATTCTAAGCTCTACAATCGTTCATTACGACAGGCTAGCTTCTTACTGTGGCCACAGTACATAGTTCCCGTACTGTGTATAATATAAATAATTTACTAAGAGCATAGTCATATTGAATTATTATTTGATTTGTATTACATTATTTATTGAAAGGATTGTTTTACTATTGGATTGATTTTTCTTAGTGGTATGTATGGCTTCCTTTCGAGGAATTGTACTGCACGAGACGTGTAGTCCTTGGGAAGGGGACAAAGTTACGAATTTGTATATGTGTAAATAATTCTAGTGAAATGTTATGTGAAATTACAGTTCCTTTTGTATAATGTAACATGAAAAGTTTGAAGAGACAAAGTCTTCCGGAAAAATAAGCTTGCATAGCCAATCTATTTAACGCTGAGGTAAATGGGTATCTCGCCAGTATTGAGATATCACCAAGTTGGCGATGGTTTTGGCGACTAAATTTATGTCACCGAATAAAGCAAGAGGTCGCCGAACTTAGAAGACCATTTGGCGACGTTTGGATCCGATCCCTTTGTAACTGTAATTCTTACTCTTGTTCAATAACTGTAATTTATCCCTATATGTAAATTTAAACCTACTGGCGCTTATATGTAATTTAACCATGTATACCTTCTAGTAATTTTGAGAAACGGAAGGTAGAAATTTCTCGGCTGACGGGTGAAAACTGTATAAGACCGGAGAGGGCATCAGTTCTCAGTTTTTAGTTCGGAGTTAGATATTCGCTTTTTACATGAGCTTTGCATTGCGTTCTGTTTAACTTTCATAATATTGTAAAGTGGTAACTATTGATTGTGCTTTGTTATACTGAGAAGGGCTGTACAAGCGCTTTTGTGAAAAGTTCTAGAACTGTAAAATGTTTTTTTTTGAAGATAATTTTTATCGAGCTATCATTGCTTCTTCGTACATTCATTCGCTTACGAACCCGTACGCAGGCAAAAATATTGTGAGAAAAACGATTAACAGAGTTGGTTTTTATTTTAAAATTTTAGTTATGTGAAATGTTAGATTATGGCTAGTAAAAATAGATCCTAAGTATAATTCCGTTTTATTCTTAGAATGGTGGTAGAAGAGTGAAAGCGGCTGCGTAGATAGTTGTTTAATTTATTCATTTCGGAATTGCTGACGGACCTTAATTTTTCCATTAATGGTCTCATAAAACGTTTAGAAAATTTTAATTTTCCGTGTGTACGAGTTTTGAAATACTCATTTTGTCATAAATGGTTTATTATTCGCACTTACGAAGGGATTCATTGAAATAACAGCAACTTAATGATTTGAATATGATAATTAATCTTTTATGTAACAAACGGGTCGAATGAACAATGAAGCTGTTTCCTCATATAAGATCTCTAAATCACCATTGATAGGAAATTTTTTATTATATAATAGTTTTTATAAAACACTTCTAAGGACAACAATATTTTCAATACCCATTCCTACAAAATCTCAGTCACCGGAAAGGCATCTCAAGAGGAACAGTCCTTATTGTTTAAAAAGACAAATCACTGGAACTTAACCCTTTCCTTCCCTATCGCTTCTAATTTAGTCGCTGTCAAAGGTTCGGGATCTGTTTTTGGCACGGTCTCCTATTCTGCGCGTTCCCGACATTTCCAGCATCGGACTCTCTACAAGTGCTCTGTCTTTGCGGTGGTGACATTTCTCCAAACTACTTGTTAATCTGTTCTGACCAAAGATGTATAAACCACCAGATGGTCCTCAGATAGTGCCTTATAAATATGTCAAGACGTACGTGAGCCCCCATAAAATATTCCCAGGTAGACTACATCTCTTTCAGCTAAATGACGCTTTCTACGGCTGCCCTGGAGTACAAGTATCTTTGCCACCCAGGGCTCCTGGTGAATCAGGAGTTTACAGGCCAGCCTGCAGGCCAGTTTATGGAGGTGAGACGGGCACTGGAGATTGCAAACTTTTTAGTCAAAGTTTTGCGGTGAGTTCATATAATACTCTTGCTATAATAAGTATGTCATATTTTACTAATCTGCTGTAACTATTCTTTTTTATTCATACAGATAAAAAAAATGCGAAAGTGAAGTAAATATTTCATCTTTTGATTTTATTATTATAAATGTCTAAACAATTAAATGCCTGAAACTGCATTTTTATTAAATAATTAAATTATTCCATAAATTTAATTATTTGCAATTAGGGTTCAATAGATATAATTTAGTTGTTCAAATGCATGAAATTCAAATCAATAAATTGCAATTGTTCTGTAATTAATCACATGCCTAAAATTTCCTTAATAAATCATGCGATTACTTTTTGAATCTTCCCATGTTACGCTAGACTTACCAATAAATGATTTCAAATTGAATACGTTATGTAACGGTTGTTACACTGACAGCGTATGAAAAGGAAGGTGTGGAAAACAGTGAGTATTGTTAGTTACTTTTGCAGCTACTTGTGAATCTAAGCAATGAGTTTCAAAATTATTATTAAGGAAGGAAAAGAAAAAACAAATGAAAATGAAAAACAAAATCGGTTATTTAGAGTTAAAAATTAAATGAATTGCACTTTTTTTACTTACATAGGATTATAAAAAAAATTAACCGGCTTTTTAATTTTATATCAGTTTCTTAATAAAAATGTATAGCTTATTCCAACTTTAGTTTCCCAGCTTTCAGTTAAATCGTTAAAATTTATTTTTCCTAAAGCAAAATTATCATTTATAAAATAGGTTTTACAAACTTTTCTGATGGCTGAATTTAAATAATAGCGTCCCAGTCACGCGGAAAATTAAGAAAATAAAAAACGATCAGTGCTTTTTTTTAAAGGGCAGGGAAATACAAAATTGTTTTCCAAAATCAAGGAAGTTAAACATTATTATGCATACTAGAGATACTGACTGTTGATACTGATGGCATACTAAATCATGAGTGACGTTAGAAGAGGCGTGATGCTCTTTACTGATGGAGAGATCAGGCGATAATTACATCGCCTATATACTGTCCATGATTATTGTTTCTGAAACAAACTCGAGATGAATATTAAACACTACGACTACGTCATTTACTGCTGTAATATCACTGCAAACATTGGTGACGATTATTTGATTTTCGCAGTGTTCGCAAAGAACGCCTTGATATAGAAAATAACTGTTTGATTAAATATAATTTACCTCAGGCGATCGGCAAGAAATTATCTGCTTTGGTACTGGAATAGTTACATACACTACGAAATATTACCAGATGGGGATTGGGTGATGCCACAACTCTTTTTTAAATTTATCTCCCCCGTTCACGCTTCAGAGTGTCTGTCACAAAATGATGCAAAGATATCAACATTTTCTTCTTACGTTTGTTGTATCAGGTGGGTTTCTTTTGTTATTGGAAGCTAAATTTTTGCATCATATTATATATATATTGTGATCATAAGTTATATATGCGGCTCGGGCATACTTTTATCGCATAGTGAAGCCTTCTGGGGCATATTTCTTTAAAACATATTTCTGGGGCATATTTCTTTAAACAATGCGATCCAGAAGCTCCGAAAATTTGGACCCGCATGTCTTATGTACCAGAGCTGGCATGAAACAGGAATGACATGGACTACGAACTGCAGATTTTTCAACAGCAACATTCGAAATATAACATAGTAAACTGTACGGTTTAGTTAAGGGTTAGGCTAATGTTTTAAATCTTAAGAACATGGACGGCTTATGGCACTAGAAACACAACAGCATATTTTGTATGCCATTTAGCTTATTATTGGCCCTTAGAGTAATATTCTTTTTCGGTACGATGGCTGAATCATAGCTATTTTTCTGTAAAATATTTATGGAAATATTAATATTAATACTTATGTAATAAAAATTAAATTAAAAAAGTAACATTTGGATTAAAATCATCATAAACGAAAAATGTAACTCAAAATTAATTTATATAAAATTAATTCGTAGAATTAACTTCGAACTAAATAAAATAAAATATATTAAAAAATAATTTTTATTTATTTGTTTACTTTTTATTTATATTAACTTGGATAAATAGTTGTCATTTCTGTTGGAACATACTGGAAGAGCTGATAGACGAGTTTAGGATGTTTCTGGCACGTAATGATAACACTCTTACCAGTTCAAGTCGGAAATGATAAAGGATATGCAAAAAAGGCGACCGACTTTAACAGTCACACTTTTGCATTTCTGTCAGTTTTTGATTTTGCTCAAGAGCAGTTATGCATGCCACGTGCTGTATATGTTTTATAACAGCGCTTACGGAGATTTTGCTTTACTGTGATAGAATTCACTCTCAGAATATTTCGGTTCGAAGTGTGACAGAACTTCATTTCATTTTTCAAAGTACGATGCGGAGCCTATCCATTTGAATTCCGAATTCTTACAATACCTTAGTAAGAATTAGTAATGTTTCCTTTTGTCAAATTATATTTTAATAATATCAAAATGTTAATTTATCCACTGTTCATTACTTGATAGAAAAGAAGCTTCATATTAACATAAGTATCATGGACCAAAGCACTCATTTTCCGAAATAGTATGTCTGCTGCAACGTGTGCAACCTTCAATATACACAAAAGAAACACGTTGGCTCTAAGAGATTAATTCCTATTAATGAAAAATATTATACTGTATGAGAAGGATACAAAACAAGATTATTTTCAATTGATTTCAGAGGCTGAAAAACTGAAGCTCGTGAACACTAGTAATTCATTCTAATACCGGCAAAATGCGTTGGTTTCATGGACGTTTTTGTGCTTTTCCGGAATGTGTAGTTTAAATACCAGCCAGTTTTCCTTAGAAAATCCAAACTCCTAGGTAAATAGTTCTAGTGCGCTTTGCTATATCCGAATAAACTATTTTTCAGTTGATGAAGGGAATAAATTGACTACCGAAAGGTGTATGAAGTCTGTTTCTCTTAAGAAAATGTGTTTTTGTAACGAATTTTTGAATTAATTTATCTTGTAAATGATGAAAACAGCAAAAATTCTTATTCTTCATTATATAATGCATAAGAATTTATATATATATATATATATATATGTATGTATATAAAAGGGGAGGGAAGAAAAAAATGAAAGAAAGAACGAAATTACTAATTATAATCGCCGTTAACGACTGTATTCTCGTAAAGATAAGCAAACGCATTTCATGACTTTTTAGGGGTCGACTAACTGATGCCTTGAATCAGTTCAGTTCATACCGAATTCGGGTCTTGGCCGCTGAACTGACGAGCTTCATGGATTTTTTTATGTGTAACGCAAATACGAGCTTATAACCCTTAGAAAAATCTTCCAAAAAAGTGTACCATCCTTTTAGATTGGCAGTTCTCGAATGTTTTGGATTAATTAATTCATTCATTTAGCGGATTTCATTCGGTAACCGTTAACATTTTTTCAATTCATGTTTGACTTTGAATGCCAGTTGTTTCATTTCATAAGCGATAGCAGAATTTTTCAGTGTAGAAGTCAAGCCTCTGTGTACAGCATCAAGAAAGTTTGGGGAAAATAAGAAACTTACTTGAAAACGGAATTAAGTAATAATAGTAGTAATAATTGTTTGGAAAAAAGTTAAAATCAAAATATGCCTTTAAGAATGGATAAGTGGTACTACTCAGAACTTGATAATGCTGCGGAATAGTGGGTTGTAAGTGACTATGCAAACTGGATTCTTCTTTAGGCTCAGTTCAGTTCGTATTTGTAGTCTTAAATGGACTATGCAAATTTTGGTCGAGCACATAAGGGTTATCGGCCTAAAAGGAGACATGCCATCATAGAGAACTTTCTAAAAGTTTGGCTCGTATTTATGTTAAGAATGGAGGAAACTACGAAAACTCCCATTCAGTCTGGCGGCTGTTTGTTGGGATTTGAACCCAGGTCGAACTTGCGCGATTTTACCCTCTTAGTTACTGGTGGCTACCCGCTTCGCTATTAAATAGTAGATAGTAGATTGAGTCCAATCCGAATGAAGGAAAGTTTCTAAGGGTATTGTTAATTGGTATATTCGATTTATGGAAAAAAAAGAAAGACTTACAACTTCAGATTTTAAAATTAAAATAAATGAACCTTTTATTTTCAGATAACGATGTTTGACATTATCTGCATTAATGATTTATAAAGTACATCAATATTAATAATAAAAGATTTGGTGCAAATTTATTTTTTTAATGTTTCGTCCAGCACATACAACTGCAGCTTTTAATTTTTCTTTGCATAAAATTTTATAGAATAATAAATGCGTTAGCAGCTATCGGCTGGTAAACTAAATTTACTTACTGTAGCAAAGGGGGAAATTTTCGTACCTTACCCTAGTGCCATGGCTTGGCGTATAAGCATGTAGTGACAAAGACAGAAACCCAACCTTTTCATTCTATCTCTTTTACCTTTAAAGCCGTTACGCACATCAGTTAAGTCTATATCTTTATTTCTCTAAATCTATGACACTATAAACACCGCATTTGCAACAAATACACAACTGAAATGTATTCGCGGGTCGCCTAAAATTGCTTCGGGAGTTATGAGTTTACAACCCATGGTTTAGAGTATATTTTGGCTTAACTTATACGCCGGAAAATATGGTACTATTGCATGATATTTATTTACCAGCAGCTGAGCGAATAAGACATCTGAACACTGGCAGTTCGACCCGAATTCAAATCCTGGCAAATGGCTTGCATGCATGGGAGATTTCGAGGTATCCATGTGTAATGTGAGTAGGAGCTAGTTTTTCTTAGTAGGTATTCCACGACGGCATCTCTTACCTTAAGCGATAAACCTGGTGTTCTTTGCCCTAATCTAATAACTTCAATCCTATATGCTATTATAAAAATAATAGTATTTATTTCATTCTTAGCCATATAGTGCTTACAAATAAATAAATAAAATAAAAATAAACGTTTTCACTTGGGATAAAAGGAAGAAAACACTTCCGACAAATGTACTGAATCATTCCATAAATCTGCAGAATGCGTTAACTCTTATGATGTAAGCATTAGAATTAAAATATCGTTCACTTCCAGTTATCTTAGGAACGCCCGCTACTCCTTTATCTCCACTGACAAAAACTCACGATTTTGTCCTTGGAGGGAAAGTTACGATGCGAGTCCCTCTACTTTTTTTAAGCCGTTACCTCATATACAACCGCCAACAATTCTATCTCATTACGAAAGCCTGGTCATTATAGTATCTTTTTCTGTTAATTTATTTGTGCCTTTTTTTAATGAAGTGAAATTTTATTTTTTGATGTGATTACACACAACAAACGACCTTTGTTTGTCAGTCCGTGTTTGCACGCAACCGTGACGAAGATGACGTCATGCTCATTCTCTATTGATCGCCTGCTGCGGGTATACATGAGAGGTCGGGACAGCCCGACTTGCAGTATTTCGATGGCTGCTGTGTGAAGTGCGTTTCTCAGCGCTGCCGTGTGGTATTTACATGTGCTTGGCCTCGCGCACATTTTAAGTGTACGTCATGCCTTACACGTACCAACGCACCGAGTACAGCCGGCCAATCCAAGTGTACCAGGTACGTTGACTGTTGTCATTTGTTAGGACTCCACATGGTTACATATGGTAACATGGCATATAGCTGTATGTACATACAACGATACGAAAATTAAACAGTTTTTAATAATATTACAGTTTAAGGGTTCCTGAGTAAAAAAATTAAAATTCAGGAATAAAGGAAATAATATTATGTCAAAATATTTAATTTTATTATTTTGTCTCTTTATTAAGCAAATAAGGGTACTAATAATTATACAATAGTGCAAAAGTAGACAATGAAAAGTCTGTCCAGTAAATATTGAGCAACCTGCTTGTGCAATTGTTTGCTACTTATAAACAGAAATGAAGGGAATGAATGCATGTTTTTTGGAAGTAATATTTCTGAAATTTTCCTGGGATAAAGAAGCAAACTTAAGAAATTTATTCAGCAAACCTGCCAGAAATCCTGGTATTTCATCTCATCTCCGGGTAAATCTCTGAATTTTCTAATTTTCAGTTTACCCAAATATACATAATAGGCTATGGAAATGACAATGCAATCCTTAAATTAAATTTAAGTTTTTTCCGAGCGATTTTCAGCATAAATATTTCTGATTTAATTTTTTTTTTTTAAATCTGAACCGTTTTAATAAATTACACAGATTTGCAGTATATTATACATTTGTAGCATTATTTAGTTTTAATCCATCATACAGATTATGAAGACTTATGTTTATTAGTAACTTATGTTTATTGACTTAAATGTTTATTTGTAAATATTTGCGTTTAATTTTGTGACTAGCATCTGATAGGTAAATGTTTGTATTTAATTTGGTTTTAAATCTATGGCTGATGCATTACTAAATTTATCTGTACTAGTTATGGCTACATTAATTGTTAATTTTAGTTTCGTTGTTTTGAAAAGCCGTTTGGCAAATCAACTTTATTTCTCCCGCAGGGATTTTTATTAAAATTTGAAGAAAATTAAAAAATCGAATTAATTTCGAATGAAAATTTTACTTAGAATAAAATTTAAAATAATGAATTAAATATTGATTTATTTTGCGTCAGAATCATGATTTAATTTGTTTAACAACTTGAATTAGGTAAAGTAAGAAATTATAAGCCAAATTTATCAGTGCATTCTTTTTGATGTCGCGTTAATATGCACTAAAATATTTGTTTTTAATTTTTCAAGACTGGCAGGTATGATTCCGTAACAAAATAAAATCTCAAGGAACCAAAATATAATATATATAATCTGTTGCAATATAAACTTAAATATTTGGAGCTGTTTTCTTGATCTTTTTGATTTGTGTAATTTTGATTCGTATTGCTTCTGCATGATTAATTAATTAATAGTATCCTCATGTCGTTGTCTTAACAGCAGTCATCTCAAGCAACTGTAGGTTTTTGTAGTCTTTGTAAAACTTTTAAAAAGCATCTTCTAAAATAGCAGTTGATTTACAAAATTAAGGTTTTTTTTTAAAAATCACAAATTGTACTGAAAATATATGAATGGTTATGCTTTTCAACAAATAATGTAAATATTTCAGCAGATAAGAAATTCAAACCATTAAATTAAATTTGCTGAAAAATACGAATGAAACTTAGTTTAGATTTGAAAATTTACGAGGAAAAATATTAATACTCTGAAATAAGTGTTACAGTTTACAACATAGATCTTGCTTGATTTCCTTTAAAACATAAAGATTCAGATCTCTTTTACCTCCTCTTTATGCTTCGATAAATATCTGGTTGTAACGAAAGTTTTCTGCTAAAAAATGCCGTTAATAAAGTTAGAAAAAAAAAAAAGCACGAAAGCAGTACCTTTAGTGCGGATAGTAATCACGCGGCTTTATGATTTTCTGCAAATGTTTTGCTAGTTTTTAAAAGACTTCGGCCTAGAAACTTGATGGCCGCGAGTCCAAAAACAGATCAACTTCATTTCGGACGTCCTGTGCAGAATGGAAGATAGCACCAGCAAGATGTAGCTGCTAGTGTGAAAAAAAGTAGAAGTCCGAAGGAGCGATGTCGGGGCTATATGGCGTGCGTGGCAAAAGATTCCTTTCGAGTCCGTACAGAGTCCAGCCAGTGAATGCAGGCACATGTGGTCATGCATTATTTGATGGAAAAATAACTTTTTGCCCCGCAACTCAGTTCGACATTTTTCCTTGATAGCAGCGTAAACACGCTATATACCTTACTGCCGAGGGTTTTACTTTTTCTCAGATACTTTTTGTAGATAATACCACTGCAATGCCACCAGATAGAAAGCATGATCTTTTTGTTAGTCAGTTCATGCGGAACCCAGCGATTGAACTAGTACGTCAAGTTTATGCGATGCATAACACTACTAATTTGGACATGGCAGTAACGTCTAATTACTTAGCAAGTTCTCGAGTGGTTGCATACTGGTCTCAGACGAGTTCTCGCAGGCAGGGCCTCATCAACATTAATAAGTCGGCCAGAGGGCTCTGTGTTTTTAATGTCCTAGTCCTTGTTTTTGAACTTTCAGTACCAAATCTTCACAGTCTCATATGATACAACATTAGTACCCAAGGCTATACACATGATTGTGACAGTCTTTAGCTGATATTTTGCAACGGTAACTTAAGTAAATGATGGTTCTAATCTGGTAGCGTGTTAGTTCCATTTCAGACACCTTGTACTTAATGAAAACGATACTTTTTTACAAAGTTCACAACACAGTGTTCTAAAGCAAGTCTCTTTCTTTAAAATGCCGCAATTCGCTTGACAAAATATGATTAACCATTCCAACTCGAGTTATTTGCGCGGGCGATATTAGCGGTGGCGGGAAACTATCGTAAAAACTTGATAGAATTTTCTAAGCATGGTTTTATTAATTTCTAAAAATGTGCCTTCCTTTAGGAAACCGCGATCTATTTTTAAAGATAAAGTTTCATTTAAATGTAACTGAAACTTTTTCTTAAATGTTTTTGATGTTTAGTTAAAAACATTTTCAATAACATATGTTATAAAGAGGACTTCGAATGCTTAAAGTTTAAAATTTTTATTTTAAAGGTAATAATTTGCATATAAATTGTAATATATTATTTCCACATCTGTTATTTTCTCTAACTTATTTCAAACAGTTGTTTCTTTTCCATTTTTTTACGTATAGAGCCAGTTATTTAAAAATTTTTTGCCTTTGAGTATGTAAGGTATTTTCTTCCTCCTTTCAGCATGCCATTGTGGTGTAATGGTTAGCACACTTGGCGCGTATTCGAGAGGTCCGGGTACAAGTAACGGCGAGGGCATTGTTCATTTTTCATGTACTCCTACTTCAAACAGCCTAATGTCTCTACAGTGGCTCCCGAACTCCCGAAAGGTGGTGGATGATGATTCTTGCCCACCAGGATTTGGCGATTGGGTCCCCTTATCCCTAGTCGCCCTTTAAAGAGGGGAGTATATAAGGCATATGGCTTCGTGGTGTAATGGTTAGCACACTCGGCGCGTATTCGAGAGGTCCAGGCGAGTTCGAGTCCCGGCGAAGGCATTGCTAATTTTTCATGTCTCATGCTTGAAAATTACCTAATGACTCTACAAGTATACAATGATATCGATAAAAATCACATATCGGGTGCAAGTTGGTCATTTTGGCAACTTTTTTAAAAAAGGTCGACAAACTCGATATTTATTGTAATTCGTCGAATATTATCAACACATCAAAAGAAAACAAACTTTAGCAAATTTAAATGCAAATTTGAATTATTGAATAAAGGCATAAAACACTTTGTTATTCTCCCCAAGTATAGACCTATTAGCTTTTTCTTAAAAAAAAAAAAAAAAAAAAAAAAAAAAAAAAGAAGATAAACTTGCATTTTTGCACTTACCTACTTCGAGAAATCCTTCTGTATTTTTTTTTTTTTTTTCTTTTTTACGCTGCTGTTCTTCTCATGTGCACAGCGATCTGCTTCGGTAAAGGAAACAGAGAATCACGCAAACTCGGCACTGCTCTCCGGCTATGACGACGAACAGCAAAAGTAAGGTTACCCAAATTAAAGCATTACCTAACTCGGAAACTGCTAGATTTGGCATGCATCCTGGGCTTCACTATAGCCCTGGTATCTTACTTAAAATGAAAAAAATAGGTGTACTAAATTGTATAACAGCGTAAATATTTGGCTCCTTCCTGTTGTTAAGTTTCAAAATATTTTTGTCTTATTTTATCATTCTCTATAGGTAATGATGTCGTCTAGCTAAATGTTTATTATTCTTTGTTTGTTTTCTGTGGCAACAGATGTGAAACGAAAAGAGAGAGGAATTGAGTGAAAATATAATGGAAAAACTTTACTAGTTCATGTAAAAGTATAAACTTTGTTTATTTTGTGTGCTTATTTGTCGCGTCAAAAGTCAAGTGTTTTAGTAGGTAACTATAAGTCTGTAAAACTTCAAGGTAAGGTATTTAATAATTATTAATTATTGAACTTACCACTAAACGCATGCCAACAAAGGTAACTAAAATGTCCTACCTATAAACCTCCTCGCCATACCTAGCAGAAGAAGGCATGAACCTTAGCGGCCTTTTCACTTTTTGCTTGAAATACTTATTAATTAAGAATAATGAGAAGAAATGATTGAATCCTGGGCTGTTGAGCTTCCCACAAGGATGATTTCAACTAGAAAAATATACTTCGTTGGTACTTTTCTTTCAGAGCCGAGTCCCCCAATCCCGACTGCTGATCACAACGAGCACAGTCAGTGACTCCGAGACGATATACACTGGTGTGCAAAAATTAAGGACGAGACGGTTTTTTCAATATAACTTTGTACAAAAGCTTTCCAAATCAACACATTTAATACCGTAAGATCCCCAATACGTAAGGACATGAGTAATGTAAGCAACACTTACTAAAAGAGAAATCAGAGGGATAAAAACAAGCTTTATTGAAAAAGTAGCATGGAGCGCAATGCGACTGAAGACCGAAACATCCCTGTGATGGGTGTCCAGCAAGAAACATCCGGTCTTTAATAGGGGATATGATCTCCCCTGACTGCTAGGCAGGTTTCACATCATTTGTGCATGCTGGATATGTGGTTGTTAATGAGCTGTTGAGACACTGCTGCTCGTTCCTCTTGTAGCACCAATCGCAGTTTCGGAATCGTTACTGGCGATAAGTTACGTGCTGCCACGGGTCTCCCTAGTAAGTTCCGTACATGCTTGACGGGATTTAGATCCAGAGACCTTGCCGACCAATCCATGTGTTCAATATCTTCACTCTCCAACAGCTCTTCGACAGTAACTGTGCGATGAGGTGGAGCGTTGTCGTCCATGAAGAGGAACTGAGGACCCATAGCCCTTGTGAAAAGACGCATGTAAGGAAGAAGAACCTCGTTACAATAGCAGTCCCAGGTGACGAACCTCCTTGGGAGATATGAAGGTCGGTCCGGCTACCAAGCATTATGTCTGCTCGAACGAGAACTCCGCGACCTCCAAAACAGTCCCTTTTGATGATGTTGAAGGGGTTATTGCGTGTTCCCCGCTCTGTCCAGATGTGTATGTGTCTAGAATCGCAACTCAGACTAAATCTGCTCTCATCTGTAAAGAGTACTCGTCCCCATTCATTGTCTCTCCAATTCCGGTGTTCCCGGCACCACAGAGAACGCCTTCTCCGATGGGCAGGCGTTAGAGGTACACACCGTACAGGGCGTCGTGCAAACAGACCACCACCGTGCAGTCTTCTGGCCACGGTAAAACGCGATATCGGTCGTCCAGTCGCCTGTGTCGTGTGTCTAGCGATTTCTCCCGCTGTCTGCCGCCTGTTTCTTCTGGCCTGTAAGGCAATATACCGGTCATCTGCGGGTGTGGTTCCTCGTGGACGACCACTACTAAACCCCCGGATAGCTGTTCCTGTAGTTTGAAATTGTCTCCAAAGTCGTGAAACGATGCTGTGAGCAATTCCGAACTCTGCAGCCACACTTGTCACACTGCGGCCTTCCTCCAACTTCCCAATGATTCGACCTCGGGTAAAAGCATCCAGATGTCGTCTAACAGATTGATTATTCGCCATTTCTCGCTGAGGCAGCAACTCGGTGTGATTTTAACTTCTATACGGCATGCAATCTCTTTGCCAGAAATACTGATCTTATACCGACAACATGCTTTATACTACTCAGACACTCCCCCATTACGTCTACCTGCATATCTACGCATGTGCTATCGTACATCACCTTACTTAATCTCCTGATTGGTCTTTCTGTCCGCTCTGCCTCTTCGTTCAGCTGATATGCTAATTTTTCGACTTCGTCCTTAAGTTTTGCACACCAGTGTATAATAGTATAAAGAATTCTGATAGCGTGGTTAACTAAGTTATTGCTACGAGAGTATATGCTTTAAGTTCAATTAGGTTCTGCATATTTCCTGCAGAAATTTTATGTTTCGATCTTATGCATAATTATGACGACAGGAATGTAGTAGCTGTTACGTTTTCCGGCTTGTAAACAACCTGTCTTTAATAGATGGAGTTCTGGCTTTAAATAAGCGAATTAAAGAAAGAAAAAAAAAGACCGCAAGCAAAGAAAATATATATTTTTTTTAAATGGAAAAATTAAGTAAAATTAAAAAAAAGATTTTATTCGTAAGTAGTTACAATTACCTGATTATATGCACTGTTAACCAGTCACGACTTAAATTTAAACTTTTCTTCATTAATCCAATTGTTATTACCATAGAAATGATAACACAAATAGCATAGCCAAAGTGTCAAATCCTAAAGATGTACTTTATAAAGTTAATCCTTAATCCTAGAAATATATACATTTCATAAGGATATATAAATTCAACACTATATATATACAAATACAGCTTCATGTAAAGAAGGCTGTTATATTAAATTCAAAATCATGGCCAAAAGTAGATAAATATAGAAATTCACAGGTAAGAGCTTATAATTCCACTCGACAGTTCCACATTGTTCATTCCTAATATGATCGTAGCGACCCTCCGTCATTTACAGTTGTAACAATGGTTCTTCACGGCCCAGAAAAAATACGGGATTTTAGCAAATTAGAGGAACTTTTTTCGGCAGCAGTGATTATCATGGTTGTGAAATCATCATATCATTATCACGGTTTAGGCGATAAAATGACCTTGGAGTGCCTATTCTAAAGTAACAGACTATAGTTGCAGTTGACAGAATTCTACAAACGTGAACGCTTGACGCCTATAAGAAAATAAGCCGAATAACTGTTAGAAAGGGAACGCGGGCTCTTTTGAACCAGCGTCCTCGCTATAAACCTTTCTTTTCGCGGGATGATTTTTCGTAACAGTGCCATTTCGGTATTTACAGGAGCGCCTTTCAGTGTCTAGTAAAATACAGATGTGAATAAAATACAATTTCATTTTGTGGATTTCCGAATAACGTCTTTCAGTACGGATGATGCATTTATCTTGAAAGAGTTTTATCGCTACTATAGCGGCATTTTATATTTGCCATATCGGCATTTTATATTTGCCATCATAATCAATGTTGATTTCCTCCTTTTCAAGCATATAAAAATCTCGGAAAACTGCCAGATTGAGCTTTATTCTTCTCGCTTATTCTCAGTGACATCATGGCTTACCAATTTGCAATATGAAAACAGTTTACCACACTTGGTGCTTTGGCACAAAATTACGACTATCACCCCATTAATCGAAGACTGCCCGAAACCCTTATTAATTAATCCTTACTAAATTAACCAGGACTTTAACCCTAGCATGGGACCTAGGACGAACTACCAATATTTTGGAGCATTAGCCAGTTCCCTTCCTGCCTTGGTACGGCGAACATTCAGTATTTTTCGTATCAAATGGATCATATCAGAAACTGACAGCAGTTTAATTTTGGCAAGCTTTACAACTCTCAACAAAGCTTACAGAAATACCACCAAGTATATCACTGGAATTAAAAACTAATCGAGACAATATTACTTTTTAAAGACGTTCTCTAATATGTATGAGAAAATTAACAAACTATAAGGTATTTTCTTCCTCCCTTCTGCATGCCTTCGTGGTGTAACGGTAGCACCTTCGGTGCGTATTCGAGAGGTCCAGGTTCGAGTCCCGGCGAGGGCATTGATCATTTTTCACGTCTCCTGCTTTAAAATAACCTAATGACTCTACAAGACTTGTTCACAACACCAAAGTAATTGGGCATTAAACAAACAGTCCCAGTGTAAATTTCAAATAGTTCCTTTCTGGATTACCCATAGCATAAGTTGTCAAATTTATACTTTCATCTTATGAACGGAACATGAATGTGTAAATGGAGAAAGGGAAGAACTTTGAAGAAGGATTCTGAATTCTTTCAGCCCATATTGTGAGTTTTAGAGAGACATACGGCACAGGAATAAATTTAAATGCTGATTATCAGCCTATTCTGAATCCATTGTTGACAGTTTTATTTCTATCAAAGCTTGGCATGGAACAATTCAGTAAATTTACTACTTGAAAGCAGTCCTACTTGAAAGCAGAATTTACCTCATTTATAGTTCAGTCTGTGTTTTTACTTTCTGCTCTATAAATAAAAGAAAAGGTTAATGCTTAACACTTTCCAGATGCTGCTTATTTTTTTAGAATATTGCCATATATAAATGACTATACAACTGCTTTAGTTAAAATTTATATTATTTTGGTAGAAGTTTCAATCACATTTTACGCATTTCCAAGAGACAGCATAGAGAGAGATATCTTGTGATTTTCTGTTAAAAATGTGAGCCTTAAATATTACTTTTTCGCAATTTCGCAGGGTATCATTTCATCCTTAAATCATGTATAATCTATGTGTAATCTAATCTAAGAAACAGAAACTATCTCATGTTGGAAAGTCGATAAATGCAGGCCACATTCCAGAAAGTTAGATGCATTTCATCATGTGACTTTCATAAAATTCTAAAAACTGCGGCGAAAATATTAAAATCTATTTATTGGGAAAGCTCAAAATGTGAAGATCACGGCATAAATCAATACAAATCACATGGTTGTTTAGGTAAACAAAAACCCAGAAGTTAAAAAACTACACCCGCCAGTTTTTGCCTTTATGTGATAAGTAAAGAAACGAAGGCTGAGTTGGAAATGAGGGTAATGGAGCATTTCTGATTCAGGTTTAACTGGGACTAAAGCTATCAAGGCTGAATTGGAATATCACCGCAGAAATTATCATTATAAGCTGTTACTTAGATTACAGGGAAACAGACCATGCTTTTCATCAGAACCGTACTTAGTACTTTACTCAGAACCGAACTCTCAATTACTTGGCATTTTTGGCAATCACTTTACGTTATTGTTCATAAAAAGTCTGAATTTCACGAATTTAAACAACTTTAACATTACTGCCTTCTCACCAACAACTGAGCGGTAAAGTCCCTAAGCAATGGTAGTTAGACCTGGGTTCAAATCCCGGCAAACGGGCTGACTGCATGGGCGTTTTCGTGGTATTCGCCATGTTTGAAGTGAATAAGAACCAGTTTCCCTTAGAAACTCCTTCACGGAGGCATCCCTCTCTACATGATGATAGCGCTCGAGTTTCTTAATCGATTAACCTAATCATTAGTAGCATTTTTCGCCACTGCCTCTAACTAAGACACTTATTTTCTTTGAAGAAATTGTGAGCATTCAAAAAGAACCCATTTCCCAGTCGTATGTTCGTTAGCTCGTATTTTTAACTCGTTAACTCGTATTTTCGATTAGTAGACATTTGCTCAGCTTCCTTTAATTTTATCTTATGAAAGTTAATTGCAGTTTACAAATATTTACGGGAAAGGAGCATTCAAATGTCTAATTGCGGTCCTATACTGTACTAATCAACTACTGGGCAGGCGACAAATTTGTATGTTTCTACAAATTACACAGGTGCATAAGATGTAAAAATGCATTCAGATCCCTTCCACTAATCCGTTTCTCAGTCTCTCCTCTTCTGATCTGTTGTCAACTCGAGGTGTATTAATCGGAATAAACGAATTTGTTGGTAATTCGGGTCAGCTGTTGTCACTTATTTGACAGTATTTTTATCTTAAACATATGCTGTCATCTCTGACAGATGCCATCCTCTAATGAAAAAGGACGGGTCTCGAAGGTGCAGTCGGGATCGAGCCAGCGATGAAAATGAGACATCGTTTTAGCTTGACAGATGAAGTCCTCGGCACAGACGTAATTCACTTACGGAAATTACATATCGCTTCGGGAACTGGCAAGCATAACAGGAACACTAATTGGGTTATGATGATGACATTCAAATGGAACCTCCGTGACTCTGGGAGACACTTTTTTTTTACTTTGGTAATAGTAAAATGTATATAAATAATTCTACAATGTTAAAGATTAATATACTTTTCCGCAAATAACTTAACACGCCACAATAGGACGCCGTTTAATATTTTTAGGGTAGGAATCCACGAGAAAGGATGAAAATTTGGAAACTTTGTCTTCTTTGTTTTGGCTTAGTTTCTATTTCCAAAGAAGTTATTTTCTTTTAACTATGATAAGCATGTCGCTGTATTTTATTCTTCTTTGCGGCAGCATAGGACATAATCAAGTCAGTATACATTAAAAATATTTGTATTCAGAGAATTTGTCACGTATATTAATGCAACTAGCATAAAAATGCGTCAGATTTCGAGGTTTTCTGAAGAATTTTTGTAAATTTTTGACTGCATTTATGTTTATGATACGTCTCATCTGTAGCAAAACACAGAATGCGTCATAGTAAATTTTGAATAGAGGTCACCATTATCAAGTATTACCTAACATGTTACGAAAGAGGAACTGCTGTATGGTGCTAAGTCATAAAGGTGCCGCGATCTTTGCGTAGTTCGGCTATTGTTTAGAAATAGAGAAGTTTTCATAAGCGTTTTCAGGCATAAATATCTCTTCACCCTTATGCCAATCAGTTTTTTCCTCCATATGTAACGTGAATACAAGTCAGTTTCCTTTACAATCCTATACAAAGGCACATCACCCCATAGGAAGATAGTCCCTATGTTTCAATGCTATATTCCAATAACCAGTAACCTAAAATCAGCTTTTCTCATCTGAAATTATTTTCTTTTTATCCTTCGCCATTGCTAGTTTTACTATCATATCGATCTCATTTCGTGTCTGAATTACTAGGAGCTATTTTTTTCTTTCTGGAAAATGAATTCTGGAATAATTTTTCTTTTCTCAATCTAAAAAACTAAAATACCTTATTTTTTAAATAATTTTGCAATGCCCACCATTTTTTTTCTTTTAAAGATCGAAAATCTAAATCATTGATTAAGAATAAATGAAAGTTTGATTTAAAGCCGGATATACCTCAAATTACCGGTGATTTGAATAAAATCTAGCGAGCTAATTTATACATCTAAAAATAGCTGTATGTTGTGAGAGAAAAAACTGAACAGTAATTAAAATATAGAATGCACTGGAAAGAGTTTTTTATGTTTAAACCTTAAAATTAGTATTTATACAAATGCCTCTTTAAATTCATTTTTTAAGAAGTGAATAGGAGAAATGGGGGAATATTACTGTAACCGAAATTTAAAACTAGATCGAGTAAGATAATTTTAAGGTAAAGTACTTAAGAGATAAAAGCCCTTGCATAGAAATCTGAGAAAACATCTGGTAAGCGATAGGAACCGAAAGAAACAAAAGAATGAATATGCAATAATGCTAATTGGTGCTTCCTTATTAAAGTAGCCATCATGATTAACCGACAGTTGATTGGCAATTTAATCACCAAACTATAACGTGCAACTGTTAAGTACTATCCAAAAACCTATGTGATGATCTCTTTAAAGAGACATTACCCGTGCATTACAGAATTAGCTGCATAATTTGCATTTAAGTAAAGTAGAGATTTTAATTTCTTTTGACAAGTAACTACTACAGATAACAAAGTACTTAGATGTTTTTAAGAGAAGCTTCTCAATATTTTTAAATAGTTGGAGTAAATTATTAAGCTACAAAATAGTGGAATTTCCCACTGTTGTAAGTTATGTGTGATACAGAATTATCAGCTTGCACCCGTAGCCGCTGGAGGCTGTCACATGAAATATAAAAAGTTGCTGAGGTAGCATAAAAGAATCTTTTTAAAACCAAAGTATGATATGCAACATTCGACGCTTTTGTACGTGCATGAAAACATAACATTTCATCTCACGGATGTATGATCAGTCTTCGTCAGAAGCTGCAGTTTAATTATTTATATTATTTTAAAAAGAAAGAAAATAGTTTTGTACAATAGATAAGAGGAAGGCTTTAAGCTTTTAAAGTATCACGGAAATCCGCTTTTTTTTCAAATTAACGTAGTTATGTATAAGCATAAATAATATTTATGCTGTGTTCAAGAAAGTATATTTTTATGAAATTCTTAAGTTCATCCGCAGCCCACTGTAATGATTCTTAGTTTTTGACAGAATTAAATCCGTATAATGAGTTACAGAGCTTCGAAATAATAGAAGAGATTCTGCATTTTGGTATAAAATTAAATATCAATATTAGCAGAAAATTGTCATATTCTTTTTGGCAGTTAATAAAACTTTTGTTGATACTAACCAGTATTATAGGTATTTTACCTGCAAATAGCTAAATGTAGGAGAAATCTAGACCAGCTAGCAAGAAACATCCCATATCCAAGGTGTGATTGTCATTAAAATCACAAATTAGACCCCAGATTTTAGGAAGTCCTCATATCATTATATAATTTCTCATCATGCTGCTTTTCTCTCATGAAGACAAGAAAAATCAGCTTTATAGAAGCCTGAAAAAAAAAAAAAAAACCGCTATTCCTAAGACCCCGGGAAGTACCTTTGCTCATGCCAAAACGCGGTCCCTCAGTAGATTATTTATAGGCTATACTCCTCTAATCAGAAAAAAAAGGGAGAAAGAAATTTTGTCGGACTGCAAAAAATTTTACTCAAGTAATTACAAAGTCTGAAATCCGGATGTGCAGTATCCGGATTGATCTAAAATCCGGACCTCTGGTCCACAAGCAGCACTTCTTTTTTTAGAAATTGTTTTTAATGCTTTACGCTTGCGCATGTGACATGTTTTCATAATAAAACATACGGAGAGTCCCAATTTTAAATTTCTCTTCAGCACTGATGCTAGTCTAGCGAATCACTGTTTATTATTTTTTGCTTTCATCACCGCGCGATTATTCACACACTACAAGTTAAAAAATGACTCAGGCAGAGATGCCCAAACTTTTTTTTTTGTTTTAATATTAGTAACTGAATACCAAAGAACATTGCAACGTTTTATGCTGACATCACGCTCAGCGATATTTCAGCTTTATGTTACAAATGCCGCTGCTAAGCGTTGAGTGTGATGACAGGAGAAATTTAACAGAAATATCTCTCTGTATGGGGGAACGAAAAAATAGATTTTGTAAATTATACTCATAGGCTAAAAGATTATATTTAGTGCTGTTTGAATTGAGAATAACTCATTTGTTATTCAAATGAGCCCAGGACCGGCACCAGAGTTGGTGCAGCTGCACCGGACGGCAGAATTTACGGAAGGCAATTTTTTTTAGAATTTAGAGAAGCACCGGGAGAAACGTAATTAAAGGATAGCAGAATCTTTATAATTTACGGAAGGCACTGAGAAGCAGAATTTTAAAATTAATAGAGGTGCTTGGCAGCAGAATTTTGGACTTTCAGGAGACTGCACCAGGTTGCGAAATGTCTAGCGCAGGCTCTAAATAAGCCTTGAATATATGCCGGAATTTATTTATTCAGACTCGGCTAAGCCTTGAGTATGTTATGGAGATAGGCATAATTATAAGAACTAATAAAATGCAGGCTTAACTTCGTCAGCGTGCGATAGAAGCAAGGTAAAATTTAGCGGAACAACATGTCTTAAGTCGCCATTCTCATGATACATCGTGAGTAGCGTATAGCGGACGCCAGCTAAGTTTTATGATGATTGCACTGAATTGAAGGTGTTCAGATGTAGTAAACAAAAAGCGAAATTTTCCAGTTTTTTGAAGAAATGTGGAGAAATAATAAATAAAGATGATGTAACAAAAGTTTTTCGTTAACAGTGCCCCATCATCAATAAACTAACGGACAACGAATTCTGTAACGCAGTTCTAAATCCAGAAAATATCGTTACAGATAGTGGAGAAAATGGCAGAGGTTGCTAAGAGCGAATACTCTTCGATTGACAAATTAGTGAGATTCGACGCAGCAATTACAGAACTTGAACAATGGAAATTTGTAACCGAACGAAAAAAAATTATGTCTATAGAATTAAAGAGAAAGTATTAGCACAAAAAACGAAGCAAATAACACCTTACCTTGAAACTTTACCATTACATGTTTAAAGCTTACAAATAAAACATATAGCTTTTTTTTTTTTTTTTTTTGAAATTTTGATACCCTTAAGATCATGGGTGCTTCATTATTTCGTACACCACTATTTCACATTTTAAACTTTATTATTTCTTTGTATCATCTTACTAAGTTTACAGTGATGACCCAGAAAAATCCCAAATCCGGAATCGCTAAACTCCTGATATATCCGGATCTCGAACTTTACTTTCCTTTTATCTCTGGTACCGTATCTAGTCGTCAATTGTTTACTTATGCTTCGTTAATCTTCATTTTGTTTCATTTTGTCTGTGTGATACATCTATTTTAATTTAATGTAGGAATTAGGTGTAATAATATAATTGTTTAATATATTAATATTTTTGCTTTACCTATATTTAATTTTAATTATTCATTATTTTTTTCGCCGTTTCCTGACGAACTTCTAATTTAATGAAACGTTCTTACTCTGCTAATTTAATATTCCTGTGCATAAAAATTAAAAATTTTATGATGTTTCTAGATGGAAAACCAAACTTCTGCTTCCCTTTCTTTTCTTTCTTTCTTTATTTTTTTATTATTTTTTTTAATTTGGATTATAATTATCAGCTGGTTAATAGGAAATTTAAGTTTGAAAAACAATAAAAAAATTCTAAAAAAAAATACTCCAAAAAAGAGTGTTTTTTAGAATATAAATAAGTGCTTTTCATTCATGCGAACACACAATAACTGCAAACTAGAAACCTTACAATTTTTATTTCCAAAAAAGAAACTGAAAACAGGTGATGGAAAGGAGAGTATTACAGAGAAATTACAGTAAATGTAACAAAATTTAATTTAAAATAAATGATCAGCGTTCCACATTTCTTACATGAAAAAGAAAATAGTTCAGTTTTTCAGACAAGTTAAGCGAAAACTAAAATGCGCCCATTATGTGGACGTCACACCTCGCTATAAATCGTTTAATTAATTAGAGGTTGACTAGACCACCACGCAGTTGCAAGTTACAACCGCGCATATTTGTAGGCATTCGATAAGTTTCCAAAATATATTATTGGTATACACACGGCCCAATACTTCACGATTAGTGCATGCTGCGTATTTTGGAATTATTTTGAGAATATTATAGTTCTTAAAGTATTATTTAAAAAAAATAGAATTGCTGAATAATATAATAACTCTGTAACGGTTGCGTTAAATTGCAGTTTCAAAAATAAAATACAGCTTGCGACAACAGATGCCACTGCTCCTTTCTCTGAACTGGAAACCTGTCAAAAGTAGGTCACTAAGAAATAACTCCTAACTTAGTCACTCCACAGAGGAGGGGGTGTAGCTCAGTGGTAGAGCGTTCGCTTTGCATGTGAAAGGCCCGGGGTTCGATCCCCCGTACCTCCAATCCTTATTCATTTTTTTTTGTTCCTTCAAAAATTACTTTATCCTCCTACATTTTTGGAACGTAGCTTAATTTTCACATTAACTCGTTTAGGGTAATTTAAGAACTACTACAATATAAACAAATGCATGTATAAAATATGTATTTGAAAACGTCTGTAGTTTATTCGTAAAGTTTTTCACATCTTATTGTTCTATCGCAATTTCTATCATTTACATAACTTGTCAATATTACGATTGAACAAGTCATAAAATCTTTAGTTTATCATCCAGTTGACCTAGATAATTGAGAGTTGTCAGAGATGTCCTTTAATTGAAAACATATGTAATTTATTTGTAATTACCAATTTATTTATAATAGTTAATTAATTGCTAATAACAAAAATATATGTTTATAAATCATTACGTCATTATTTAATTTTTTTTTCAAGAGGTCTCCTTACCCTTCTTTCCCTCTCCCCTCGTCCGAAGCAGCTATATGCATGTGGTTCATGATAAATCATTAACTGTATGCAGATAAGTCGTGAAGGGGGGATTACTTTGTTGTTTTTTCATCAATACTTTTGTATTTTCCATATTCATTGCAATTTGCTCTTCTAGTCCCAAAGTGAGTCCCAAATTTTTATCTCATTTCACGTGCAGGAATTTCAATTAAAAATCTTTATTTAGAGACCTTTAATTGAAGTTTCAAAGTATGTTAAGACCTGAGTAGAGAATAATCTTTTGGTCACCATTTAACAAGTTTATTACAAAAAGGTAATGATTTTAACGAGTCCAACTGTTATAATTTCACAGACCCAACTAGTAATTTAATAACAGAAGAAAGAAATGCATACTATATTGCTAAAATCGCTCAGTTTGTTAATCAATAGCATAGAGATTAAATTTAAAAGGTAAATTATTGCTTAATTAAGTTGCCGAATGGCACGTAAAAGAAATAAGTATTTTTGTATTTAATTCGTCGAATAGCAACATTTTTTTTTAAATCGCCGAGTTTTTGATTAAATTTAGAACATAAATATCTTACGCTTTTTAATCATCGAGGTTATTAATAAGAATGTCATTAAATTCGAACAAAATATCAAATAAATAAAATTCAAAATTTGGGCAGCGAGGTGTACATGTTCGAGTGCAGGGCTATGTGTCTTCAAATTTTGGTTGTGAGTGTCAGCGTTTTTCCAAAATGCGCGTTATACGCACGTACTTCATAAAATGCGTTATTATTTATCACTGTAGTCTATAATCTGTTTTTTAAACAGGCTTTTCAAAGCCGTTTGAAGCCTCCTCCATTTTCGATATTTGCGTGTCGTCATGACCACACAGCGTTTATTTTTCCACTTTATTTGAGATTGTAGTTCAAGTGCTGTAATAAAATATATTCATTGTTAGCTATTGATTATATTAACGATGATCCGAGTTTTGTACAAGTGCATAATTTGTTTCCAAATTTTAACTAGATTAATTTAATTTAAGCTTGAGAATCAGAGTTTTTGTTAACATCCGGCAAGATGTATCAAAGGAGTCGACCTTGCCGTTTGGTTAAAGCGCCTCACGTTTCCTAACGTTGGTTGCCTGCCAAATAACCAAAATATAAGTACATCAGCATTCATTACGAGTGTTGGGGCGATTACTGCAGGTAGCTTGGAATGTCTTTTGCGGTTTCAAAGTATCCAAACGTGCAGCCCAGCTCGGTAGATGACGGAATGCGTAATAAACGTCACACTTAACAATCATTTTGGATAGTTGCCCAGAGATTTAATTGACGAACGTAATGTCTTACATTATTCTTAAAGGTGTTAGAAAATCTCTGAACTAGTAAAAATATAAAACATTTTAAACCGTTTGCATCCCTTCCTTGGCAAGCAGCTTAGAATGATTGCCATAATCCAATAAAGCTTTAAATCAATAAGCTTGAGAATCATCAGATTTAAAATTATTCAGAACATAGAAATTTAAATGAGCCTTTTGAAATGGATTGAATGGTAGCGTAGCTTTGACTATCCAACCGAAATCCGTTTTGGTTCTTAAGCATTAATATTCGAGAATTCTGATGTGTTTTCTAACTATATTTTATGAAATACAGTTAGATTCTTTTTTTTTCCTGCTTAAAAATCGAATTAAAGTCAATCATTAGTAAATTCGGAATGAATTAATTTTGATTTTATTCTAAATTTGCAAAATATGGGTTGTACATTTCAACGGAACCATGTACCTTTTCCTTCGCAAAGCAAAATATGTTCTTACATATGTTAAGTTACTATTACTGGAAAATAATAGATCAGCTGGATTAAATTATGATTATGATAGATCATCAGAATACTTTAAAAAGAAATATAGGTAATTCGTACTATAATAGTATTATAAATTAGATAAATGTAGATCGTACGAATTAGCTTTCTTATAAATTACATCTGGTAATGCTATTATTGATTTAATATCTTTCTTTGATAATAATAGTCATGGTATCTAAATTAGACAGGAAAATTTAATATAGTTAACTGGCGTTCGGACTATTATTCAATCCTAAAATACAGTTCCGGAATAAACATGTTAAAGGATAGTACTTAGTACTTTCAGGAAAATTACGGAATAAATATATTACGCAAATTAGATGGAGAAATAGTCCATAATTTATTGATATCTGTATAAAGTCTGCGTTTTTAGAAAAACATGCGTATAATTTGCACCAAGGTATCGATTACAGAAAAGAGGAAGATTACCAATGAATAAAACTTTGTAGTATTTTTAAAGCTTAAAATTTTAAAATATTTTACTTCGTAAACTGAAGTTTTTTCAATGCAATTTTCCATATTAAATATGTACAGAGAAAGAAAGAGCTTTTGAATCACTGTGATTTGAAATTGCGGTCGAACTGCCATTGTTTAGTGATTTATATATTCTACTACTTTGAAATTTTTGAATTCCTGTGGAGAATAAACAAGATTTGGCTCATTAGGCTTTTAAGCATTATAAAACAGTAATTTAAATATAAAAGAAATTCCTTTTTACTTTAGCATATACCAGATTTTTAATTTAATATTTGTTTTGCACGGACAATTTTTACAACATCCGATAACCGAAAATAGAGGGTTGAGGTTCAATGAAATATCCCAATAATAAGGATAAATGACTTTTTATAGCACCCTTCTTCTTGCAACGAAAAATAAAATCCAAAATCGTGCAGTTGGTGTTGTTTCTTTGTTCTGTTTCAGCCTTCGTATATAAGGTGGGGCTGCTATTGGTCGTTGTGCGAAAGTTGGCACTATAATAAGAAGGAGGGTCCTTCATTTAAATTTCGCGCAATTCGTATCCTATCCCTAAACTGAGCGCATGAAAACATTTCACTAGAGATGAGTGGGTGGAGGTTGTGATTATTGGAATATAGGAAAGTACACAAGGGCTATCTGCCTAAGGGAAGGGATTTCTTAAAGAAAAGTGGCTCATATTTACATTACATATGGGAAAGAAAAAAAAAGGATAAAGTAGCAGTTGAACGACGTATGATAAATATGAGGAGAGATATGCTAAGTATTACCGTTGCATAAATTATAATAAAGTGTATATGAATAAAATGTGGAGTGGTTTCATGAGTGTACTTAACATTCTTTTCCAAGAGGAATACATTGAATCAAATCTGGTCATTTTGTGACTAGGAAAAATCAAGGCTGCAGAAGATCCAGTGAAAGTTTTTCAGGTAGCTAAATCATGCACGAAATTATTAATAGTTTCTGCACTATTTCAATACATGTGGCATACCTGCGAGAGTTAACTCCAAATCACTCAAATAACAAAATCTCTTCATATCAATTTTATCAGGGGACACACAGAGATGCAGGAACTGAATAAAACTGACATGATCAAACTAATGTGGATTATCATTCACCAGTGTCTAAAACAAAAGTAAAAAAAAATTTGAAAAATAAATACGTAATAATTTTTAAGAAAGATGGAACCATCAAGCCATCGCAGACATACATGTATTTCCAAAAGTCTCATTGAAAAAACAAAGCTTTAATCATCTTCTAAATCAAGTCTTAACAAACTACTGAAAATATCCTCAATATCTCGAGCATTTTCTTAAGCAAAGGTGTATCTGCGAAACTTCTACTGCGAGTACTGATTTCTTGCATTGTATTGAAAGTTACAATCATCTCCATGGAACAAATATTAAATGGTCCATGTGTTCAAGGAGCCCCAAACTTAAGGCTTATGTAGTAGCAAACACTTATTTGTCTTTTAGCTTACGAAGGTTTTTATCTTCACGTCTCTCGGTTCTTGTTATTTCCCAACTGATGGATGAGCCGATTCAATGTGTTATATCGCACGTCGCTGATCCTTAACAAGATAAACGTTCATGTATCAAGATCTCTGTAATTCTGTCCATATGTGCACAATCAAAATACTTAACTTTTTTCTAATACTAATTGTCTGTAGTTTGTAGCATCAGTGTACTTCAGTAAATGTAAAGGCCATTAAGGTCAAATCCCTTGCGCAACTACCGGCGAGATAACAATCCCCATCTACCGTGCCTTTAATTGTAAGGATGACCCCAGTTTGTTGTTGTGGTAGAATAGTGTATATTATGGAAAAATGAAAAAAAAAAAAAGATGCGTGTAAATAAAAATAGGAAAGTCTTTTCTCAGTTCATCATATCAATATACAGTTTTCTTAGTAAGATGGCTTGTAGAACTTTTTTTTTTGGTCTTTTTATTATTAACCTTTTGTGTATCAAATTTAAATAATTAAATATCACGTTCCTTGCATTTGCGCTACAAAAAAATTCAGCTCAAGAGAAAAATCTCAAGACATTTAAAAACAGCATATCTGTAGAATTTCCGATACACAGTCTCGCGCGCTGGAGATAAAAATGTTTTATTCCGTACACTATTCGCCTTCAGATTGTTGAGTTTGCTATCAAAAATTGATTAAAGTTTTACAAATATGAAATATAACATTCAAAATTAGGGCTTCTAGATACACATGTTCCGGTGGATGTACTCAAAATTCTATTGCCCTAGGTTCCGTCATTTTTCACAATGCGAGGAACATAGATAAATACATGCAGATTCTTCATTATTTAATTTTTTTTAAATAATATAGAGCGATACTATTTGGTGGCAACGATTTGGAAAGTGATACAGCCGTTTATAGTGGACGATGTGAAATCACGTTTTCAGACTACAGCCCATTCGGGCTAACACTCTTTAGCTCTAAAAATTAATTTGTTTCTTTGTGTAGTTGTGTTTATGTCGCATTTGTAAAAGAACGCACTTACATACATTCGTTATAATTGTGTGGTTATGAAGAAGTAAAAATAATTTAATTTTACATTTGAATAATTATATTTATTTTAAACTGGTTACGGAAGGGTGGAATAATAAAATTAATTCAGACAAAAAGAACGCATGATGTGGTTAAAGCTAACTGCGAAATACTGATAATTCGTCCCAGTGTCTCTGTGATTGAACAGGCTGGCAGACCTGAGAATTTCATGTTTTCTTATTTGTGTAACAGGAGCCAGTTTCTCTTTAATGTCCATCAAGAAAGCATCAATGTCAGTTGGCAGATGGATTTTCCACTCCTTTTACAGACTGCATTATCTCCATTACAGAACTGATAGATAAAATAATAAAATTTAAATTTTAAGAATGTTTTGCAAAAGCGAAAGAAATAAACTATTCGTTAAAATTTTATAAAAAATTTCTCTTCATTAAAATATTAAGAAAGAGCTTTTTTCGTTAATTAGCAACAGGGCTTGAAGTTATTAATCACAGTTCCACTTCTTTATCTGTTAGAACGTTTCTGAGAAGAAGCATTAGTATTCCGAAAACTGACCTGAATGAGAGCAGCTGAAATTTATATGTAGGCGTATTCTGATAGCTGTTGAAGTGATGCTCTTCTTTCATCATTCTACATAAAATTATTTTTAGAATATTTTTTCTCTCGTATTTAAAAACATGGGAGCGAAAGGACGAATGCTTTGTTTTCAAGGAAAAAATTATGTCGATGAGCCGTTAACTTAACTATTTCAAAGTGCACGAATATTTCCTACCTGAAAGAGACAGGAAAGGCAGATATTTTTATGAAACCCATTCTTACGGAAGCTGGCTCGTAATCGCTTTACATATACCCCCCCCCCCCAAAAAAAACAGCCGAGTCCGGGATGAACCTTTATTTTTAAGTTTTCTTATCCACTCGGCTAGAGATCGGCCAGAATTTATTTAGAAGAGAGAATTGAGTGTTCAGCTAATTAAGCGTTTCCCCGAGTAATAGAGATAATTTATTATAATGATGTTGTTAATTGCAACCTTGAATGTTTTCTTTTTCTTAAATAATCCTTTTCCTGGGGGTTATAGAGATTAATTTTTTATACATTGTATCCATTTGGTCAACTATTCAACTAACGAGAAACAGGAAATCAAATTGACAGAGGACGTGGAGCAATTTTCCTACTCCACGTTAACTAGCAAATTTTCAATCACCATGGCAAACTAAATTTCTTTGAGCCTTATTTGATATTTCCCAACCCTTATGGAAAAGGATATACTAGAACTTATTTAATTCGCTTCGTTGATTTAACCAGAGAGAAATAGTAAAAGGGAAGCTTTTCATGGTTTTAAAAAAGAATAAACAAAAGAACAGTTGAAGGGCGAATTTCGTATGCCAAATTACTTCTCGTGTTGGAGAATCAAAGCTCCTATCTCGATCATTAGGCTGTGAGAATTGGAGCATGGCGACTTCCGCTCCAAAGTGGAGGCGACGACTAATGCAACTCCAATCTCAATTGAAGTTGTCATTTAGATAAGGGAGATTTATTTTGTCTTTGAATTAGTTGCAAGCACTTGGCACTCTTTACCGAGACATTTTTACAAGAGTGAATCAACAGAAGCAAAATTGATTTAGAATACCACCTATTGCTAAATAAGTTTCAAGATCAACATCATCCTCTTTATCAAGTTCAGCCAATTTGATCTGATTTGATTAAAGGCAAAGGCCTCCGACCTATCTAACTAAATCAATGTTTAACTATGAGGATGTATTGTGACTAGCCGGTGCAGCAACAAACGAAGGCCAACCATACTCATTATGCATATTACAACAAGGTAATGGGTTTGCCTGTCAGCACCTAAGCCTAGAAATCACTAGTCGATGTCATGTTGTACACACGCAGAACTTGCTTCAAAAGATGACACCATAACAGTTCATCGCCATGCCAAAGCAGTATCCCCACTACTAGGAGCATCTTTGAAAGTACGAGATCTTGTATATCACCAATATATGCTCCACTCCCATGACGGAAACCAATCGCAGGCTGGTGGTGGTTGCATCTGCCGCTTACTCCTCTGGGAAACGTTGCCGTCTTCCACCGCTTCGAGGTGGGTTCTTAACGAGGTCTTTATGCATATTACAGAAAAGAAAATTTTAAAGGGATATAAACTACTCCAAATTTAATAAACCTAATAATTTGAAAAACTCAGGAAAACTAGAGTGCTAGAAACTAGTAACCAAGAAAGGGAAAATAATACATAAAATTGATCTAAAGGGATAACCTTTTTACCCTAAACACATGCACACAAATCAATATAAAATGTGAATTGAAAACAATTAGTGTTAATCTAACATCTTAATCCCTACCACGTCTCTGTTATTAATAATTATTTTCATCGTTTCTCATGAAAAAGCAATAGCTTTCGTATAAATTTTAAGACTATATTTCATAAGAAGCAAAATTTCATAAGAAGTAAGTATCAATAAATTTTTAATATCTGTCAGCAAATCAGTAAATATAAAAGTAAATATCAGTCAGAAACACTTTAGAAAATTTTTTTAAAACAAAGTAAGCAAATCGAGCATTAAAAAAAAATATATATATATATTTAATAATACACGTGAAGTTTGTGTTAGTGGGTTATATGATATAGCGCTGTCGAGTAATGCATTTCTTCATTTTCTGTATCCGTAATTTATAGTTTTTCGTGGCTTACGCAATCTATATTATGAAAGAAACCTTAAAACTATTTTCATCTCTCAGGAACTTCTGCTTGAAAATTAATTTCCAAGTGCTGCCGCTTTATCCTGATGAGTTAAAGTGTAGCTTTAATGACTTAATATTATAAGTTAATGCTTTTTTGAATGGGAAATAATTTTTAGAGAATCAGTTTAATTTCGTAACGACTATCTGCTTAAAAGAAGATGTTAAATAAAGTATGTGATTCTATACTCTAAGCTTGTCAATAGATGACAGTAGTATTTCATTACACTTTCAAATTATAACGCTATGTTTTATTATATGTGAGTTGGTTAGCTTCGACTGTTTAAGGAATATATTTTATGCTCAAAAATTTCTCTGCTTATTTGTAACCCCGTCTGATTTTAGGTTTACTAGATATTTCTATCAGAAGGACGGAAGGTTTTTTAAGGAAAGGCTTATAAGGCATTTTTTTTAATGGCTCATATTAACGTTGCTCATGAATACTCACATGCTCCTGAAATAACTCATGAAAACTCACATGCGGCTAGTCGATTTGAACCCGCGTTCAACTACCAAAATCGGGCTAGATATTTTGCAACTTGGTGTAGCTCCTAAATTCTACCTCCAGTGGTTCCCTAAATTTAAAACATTTTGCCGTTCCTATAAATTCTGCCAGCCTTGCAAACTATCAGTTTTCAGCTGTTTTACCACTTGACACTGGTGGACCTACATTTTTGGAGTAGTTCGTCCTCGCTACAGAAGACAATAGTTCTAATTCATTGATGTAGATACACAGAAAACATAATAAAATTGCTTTTATCCAAGCTAGTGGGAACGGAAGTATTTCGGATCACGTTTTTTCAAATATCTGTAGGAATTGTTATCGGAAATTAAGGATAACGATAAATACAGATATTGCTATAGAAAGTATACATTAGAATACATGTAGGTTGCTAATGTATATATATTGTTACGAAAAATTCGGCGGTTGCGCCTGTATGTAAGCTTTCCGGCATAGCACTAGGGTTGTCATAAAATAGTGTATGGTAGGGTTGCCAGATTGGCGACTTTATCGCCCATTTGGCGACCAAATCGGCGATATCCCATGGTCCAATCGGGAAGCTTCTAGAATAACTTCCTGCCGAGATATTTCTCGAAACGTGTAGAACTTAAAGAAAAGCTATATAAACCCTTGCGTTTCTGAGAGCAGGCAGATTGTGAAATATTGTGAAGTTGTTGTGGAGCAGAGTGTGATTAATTGCGAGAATAGCTGCTTACTGTGAGTGCTAAGCAACGCGACAGTTTTGTGAACGGAAAGCGATCGAGATAGTGCTTTGCCGTAAAGCTACCTTTACAGTATAGCTTGAAAGTGTATTGGTGATTGTTCCACGGTGTTTATTATAAGTTTAGTGTTGCCGTGAAGCTACCTTTACAGTTACAGCCTGAAGCTGTGTTGCTGATTGTTTCAGCGTATTTATTGTAGATTTTCGACGCTTTTAAAGGTAATTTTGGAACTGTGCTGTAAATAGTGTACAGTTAAATAAGTTGTGCTTTAAATTGTGCTTTCTATTGTTCTGCAACGTGTTTTCATCGGATACTCTCAAATCCACGAACCCGTAAAACGCAACAATATATTCAAAATAAAAGTAATTAAAAGTAAATTAAAAACCCAGACAAGTTGGCTAATTTTTGCTTACTAGTTTGATTTTTAAATTTCTTATTTAATACCAGTTTTTAAATTTAAATTTTATGGATTATTTCATTTTTATTCTTCTTATTATTTTTTAAATTTGTTCTTAAATATACACTTTTGTTTTTACTTTTGTATTTGAGATGAAAAGAGAGCGTAGGGGATATGTCTTCTAAAGTAAGCATCTCGTTCAGTTTAACTGTGTTCCTAGAGAGAAACTTTAATTTTAAAGATTATTTGCTTTTCAACAGGATTCTTTGGGTTTAAGTGGACTAATGTCTTTATTTTAATTGAGTATCAATTGTGAATTATGATTTGAATCTATCAAATAATTTGATGCTTACTTGGAAGTAAGATGAAACACTCTCTTATTTTAGTTGTTGTTAATTGACAGTAGATTGGTTTATCCCCTTGATAAGTCGATTAATTTGCTATCAATGACAATAACTGGTTTTTTAAAACTTACTTTTGATTTTGGCATTTTTGCGATTTAAGTTTTTCCTTACCTGTTTTTAAAGCAAAGAAGGACTAAAAAATTTTATTTTTAAATTCTTGTTTAAATTCTGACAATACCTTTTTTGATGATGGTTTTAAATTGAGTTTCTGTTCCTTTGAGATAGTATATGGGAAGTTTTCTTATTATAATTAATTTATTGTGAATTATTGGTTTATGTATATATATATATATAGAGAGAGAGAGAGAGAGCAACGTTTCTAAAAGCTGTGTTTGTTTGAGAAGTATGAATAGTATGCGAGATCGCCTGGAGATTTTACAATTCGTTTGAAATACATTGAAATCATTTGTTTTCACCGCAAAATATGTGTTTACTTTTAAAAAAGAAGCAATAAAAACTGGTTTATAAAATTAAAAAAATATGATTTGCTGATTCGCTAACTCGATATTTTTCGTCATCTCAGTTAAGCTGAGCGAATTGTTAAGCCGAAACGTTTAATTGCTATCTGTTACAGGGCTGCATGCAAAATTTTTAATGATAAACTGGATCGTATTAGTGTTACAAATAGAAAAGGCTATAAGGTATTTCTCCCGTCTTATTAGCATGCTTTCGTGGTGCAGTGGTCAGCACACTCGGCGCATAATCGGGAGTTCCGTCGTTCGAGTCCCGGTCAGGGCCTGCTTTCAAGAAATACCTAATGTCTCTACAAGGCAAAGAGAATCTTATACATCTAGCCTGTTCACCGAACTTGAGTGCGTCAAACTGCTAAAATTCAGTAGTCTTTTGGTCACTGGCGGGCCGAATTTCGGTTAGGCGAAGTTCTATTGTACTTTTGTAATTTCTCCTTTTGACATAGCATCTTATTAGAATAGGTTCAAAAGTTAGTTCATCTTTCTTTTACGCAGAAGTATGGAATACGCAAGGAAAGGTTCTTCCCCATTTAAAGCTACGTGTGCTGTCTGAACAAATTTCTAATTGTTCATAGCGCAACTTGAATATTTATATATATACAAAAAGAAAAACTGATATAACGTACTGAAACTTTATGACCAAGCGCAATGTCAGGCGTTTGCTATGTAAGAGGGGAAGCAATGCAATATTTGACTGTTGTATGTTCATTATGTAATATCATTTTATTAAGAGTACTGAAATATAAGTTATTTATTTTCATCCTTTAGGCATTTAATTTTAATTGATTATGAAATGCAGATTCCCATCACGGTAGTGCAAAATACTGTCTCAGAGAATTTTAATTTGAAATATCGTAAACACATAAGTAGCTGAAATGTAATTAGGAATGCAATTACGTATGGTAAGAAAACTTATGAGTGTATTTAACAAGAAGGAAAAAAAAAGTAAAATGCAGATCTTCATTCTGTAAACCAATAGTGTGTGGCAATGAATTAAAAGAACTGGGATCCGATCCTTAAACGAAACAGTCATAAGAGAATTTGGCAGCGTACTGGAAGTTTGCTAGAATTCAAATAACTCTAAAATGGGATTTCTGAAAAGAAAAACCATTAAAATTGGATATATAGGATATTGAACCCCCACTCTTTCAGATGCAAATCAAGCACTGTACCGTGAGCTATGATTCTCTTCGCCTGACAGCTTATGCTGTGTGAAGAAGTGTAGTTATTATTGACCTATGCTGTGTGAAGAAGTGTAGTTATTATTGACCTACGTGTACCAGATATGTTCGCATTTAGATTATATGGCTTACGGCAAAGCACATGAAGGCTATCTGCCTAAGGAGATGAATGCCTTCGTGGAGGAATTTCTAAGAAAAAGTGGCTTGTATCCTGATTACGCATGAAGAAAACCACAAAAACTCCTTACAACCGTCCCTTTCGGCGGGATTTGAACCCGGATCCAACTACTTAGTGTGCAGCGGTTTTACCGCTTGGCGGCTGGTGGGTCAGATATGTTTCAAATAGGAATAAAATTTGTTTTAGCAGAATAAATTACCGATTATTCGCCTCAGTTTCGAATCCTTTGCCTCTTGGCCTTTATAAAATTCATGGACTTGGTCTGGAGGCAAGTTTAAATCAGGACTGGAAACAACATTCATTGTTATTCAAATTTTATATTCTTTATGTATTTTGAGATTATGTATTTTAACTTGATTTTGTAAGGTGAATATCTTATATGTTATCAGTTTTGGGTTTCATTTTGCTTAATTTTGTCAGAGATCTGTTGCCACTCTGTCACCTAGAGGCTACCTGAATTGTGCAACAACTCAAAATTGGCAGTTAAATGGCTTGGAAAGGCCAACTTAACAGAACTTGGACTTTTATAAGGTTTATTAACATTTAACATTAACGTTAATTAACTTTTATAAAGCTCTGGGGCATTCACCTCTGCCAACTTTTCCCAGAATAATAATAAATTTGCTTAAATATGGGCCCTTTACAGACTTGGGAAATTCCATAAAGTGTCCATATATTAAGACGTCAGGCAATGCTGTCATCCTTATACAAGCCAGTTAACCCAGCAGCTCATGCAAGTAAATGTTTGCTTACTATGTTAGCCAGAGCAGCAAATTAATCCTACTTGTTAATGCTCCGACACAAAGTTGCTGGTACTTTTGGGTGCAGAAACACCGCTATAAATGTTTCCAGTGTCCCTAAGTGATTAGTACAAGGGCGCTGGCACCATTAGTAATAAAAGGCGGAGTTCGTTTTACGTCTCAACGTTTTCACTTGTGCTGCCACCTATGCTTGCATTTCAGAACTAAATTAAAGTTACCTATAACCTCTTTCAAACTGTTGTATGAATTTTCATTTGACTTCAGTTGATATTATCATTGAATACACGGCTCTTGCGTCTATCATTGTTTAGGAATCTTTATCGGATAATATTAACATGTTTTCAGTTTCAGTCATACCATAAAATTTAGAACTAAGTTTTAAAAATGCATGGAAGTTCTTTCAATTTTTTTTTTCTAATTCCTTTGTCATTTTGATTTTTGAGCTTTTCCCGCTTTTATTAATTACAGTGAATTTATCAACCGTGGCTGCCTACAGTGTTGCCTCATTTTTCAGTCAAAAATGAAACCCGATTTACACCCGGTTTAATCGCTCCCTCCCCCCCCAACGAATTAAAAATAATCTAATATTTGAATTGCATAAGAATTGTTATGTATATAAATATTGATAGTGAACATTAAAAATGCTCTCAACGCATTTCTAACGAGAAATCGGGTTAACGATTAACAAAATAGAGTATGCTATATGCAGTTAGTTAATGTATACGATTGCTGATATACGAATTTAAAACTAGTATGTATAAATTAGGTACTGTTCTGTTATTAGGACCCGATTCAAAAATGTATATATGTATGCATCATGGATGTATGTATGTGTTCATGTATGCACATATATATGTAAGAACCAATGTACGTGTATGCATACCGATACACATATATGCACATATATACATACATTTGCATACATTTATTCATTTCTGAATCAGGTCTCGATAACAGAACAGTACCATAAATTGTTTAATACCCATGTAAGATAATCATTTAGGTTTCATAATAGTACATTTTTTTCAAAATAAATAAAATAAAAATAAAAAATTTTCAGCTGTTATAACCTTTTTCTTTTTCTTTTTTTTTTTTTTAAATTATCTTATCATTCATTGTCCAGGTTTAAAAGAAATCACTTTTTAATTTCTGTCATCAACATATATTTTCCAAAATCTCCGTTTGTTGATAGATAGATGATTTGTTTGCGGTTTAATAGTTACGTAATATCCATAACCGATATTACGAGGAACCTTTGAAGTGGGAAGCCATTGCGCTCTGTGTGGCAGGAAACTAAATGTTCTTTAAAAGTCCTTTCCCTTCCCTAGCGTTTTAAAAAGTGCGAAAAAAAATGAGAAACAGTATAGAATGGGCCGATTGACAAAATTCAACATGCGTTTTTCATGTCTCGAAAACGCTACTTAGGATATGTATTAGATTTATATATAGCATTGCTCTAATATAGACATTTTGACACAAAATCGGACTTTCCTGCAATGACATGGCAATGTTTTTCTATATTTCGATTCTACGACTCAAACTATACCAAACTGCCAAGTTTTGTAAAAATCACACCAGTAGTTTTTAAAAAATTAGCTCTCAAAATTTTTAACCCCTCAATGTTAATCCAATTTGGTATATATTTATTAATCTCTCTTTTTTTTTATTAAACTTATTTGATTCGTCCTTTCACATTTCAAAATTTAGGTCCATTCGAAATATAATTCGCACATTTTCTATGATTTATTTTTTAAATTTGTATTTTTAAATAATTTTTATAAATTTTTCGAAAAACATTTTCAATTACAATCTATAAAATGTTTACTATCATCTTGAAGTAGATGTATTTCTAAGCATATCTGCAAAAAATTAGGGTTTTTTTATTCAAAATTTCCGAGGATATACGTGAATTTATATATTGAATCGTTTTGAAATTTGGCATATTTTTTTAAAGCGATAAGACATCAAATGTGGTTTAGGCACTTTGTTGAAATTATTTGAAAGCAGGAACAATGTGACTTTTTCCCCCTCGTGCGCAATGTGAAAAGGGAAAGGAAAGTAGGTTGCCATATATTAAGAAGTTCGCCAAGTGAATTGTTCTCGGCTTAAACTGAAAAAAAATACGCCAAGATAAATTTTTGAATTTCTCCGTAAATTTCGTACTAAATTTTACAAAATTTAATATTTAGGCACAATTTGAGTCGCAGACTTGAAATATGGAAAAGAAAAATTCATGTGATTTCAGAAAAAGTCCGATTTTGTGTCAAAATACCTATGTTAGAGCAATGCTATATATAAATCTAATATATATTCTAAGTATCGCTTTCGAGTCATGAATAACGCAATTTGAATTTCGTCAACTGGCCTAGTAGAACGGGGGATGTAGAACTGTCCCCCCTTTTTTTGCGCAGTGTACATCTCTATGAATCCCAAGCTCTGCAATAATATGTGAGGATTGCAGAGATTTATTTTTTGATTTGGTAAGTTTATTTCTACATTAAGTATTAATATAACTACTAGTAAGCCATTGATTCTCTAACATATCGAATAATGCTTTAAATTAAAATGATCAGTCAACGTACCTATATCCCGTCCAACGATCAACCATTGTTTTCAATTTACCAATAATCTGTTTCGAATAATTTTTCTGATGTGTTAATACTGATCTTAACCCGACGAGCGCATGGAGAAAACTAACATTTTTTTGACTACTCAGTGACCTCCCTCAGATTGCTTTTGATGACTTTTATTTTTGAAAACATTATTTGCAAACGTAAACATTGATCAGCTGAATGCATTTATGCCACACACACTTTCTCTGTCCTTCTTTTTTCCTTACCTCACCCCTCTTTGAATCTTATTAACCCATATGCTGATGTCACTACTAAGTATATTAAGAATAATCCGGTGGAAATAGTAACTAAATTAGCAATAAATAATAACTAAAGTAGGTAGCTCCAAGCTCAGCTAATAATATCTAGAAACCGAATATCAAAACATTTCATAGAATGCAAATCATAATATTAAGGTTTATGACGTCATGTAGATTGTATTATTAGAATCTTAAAATTAACAATTTTAAATACATAAATATGACATCTTATGTGTTTTCCAAATGAAAGTTTCAAAACTTAGGATGCCATTTTAAATTGCTTTAGAAATCGCTGCCATCCACACATCTTCAAAACAAAGAATAATTAAAATAAATAGTTCAGTGTTTTCAGATACTGATTTAGTATTCCATAAGTTCCTATAAACTTTGTAAATAAACATGCTAAAAAAATTTTTTTTTACATTTCCAAGCAGTAAAAATTTCTCTTGAAGATATCCGGAGCAGATTTAAGACAAACATAAAATTCAGCTGGTAAAATAAGAAATTAATCAACATGAATTTCTCAGATTTATTTCATTATTCTCTGCAGTTTAGAAATAATCAAAGTTTTTTTCCTGACAAAATATTGCAATATTTTTTTTATCACATGTCTTCTGAAGTTGTATTATTTCTGGAATATACCAGCATTAGAGGCAGTGCTGCCAACTTTCTTATTTTCTCAGCGGCGAAAACGTTTTCTTAAGCTGAAAGTAGAAATTTTCACCATGAATGCATTTCATTGTTCTCTGGCTGCAGAAGACGAGATCTGTCATTTGCTATGATTATATGGATCTGCGGGTTTCTTCTCAGTCTGGCGAACGTCCAACCGCAGAACACCCAAACCTAAAAAGCTAGCTAGACTAGTGGTCTAGCTAGATAACTAGTGGTAAACTCGGCCTAATGGCATGATCTGACAGTAGTTGATGGGCCGCAATACAAAAATTAAAATTAGAAACAGACAGAAAAAGGATTTTTTATTTTAACAAAGCAAAATTTGTGAACTAAATTAAAAAATTTTCTATTACATATTTGTCAAAACATACATATAAAAATAGTGCAAATAAAAAATTCAAATTTATGCTTGTTTTCTGCCTGAAATGTAAAAGCTAGTACCTGCAAGAAATTTCCATTGGTCGTAGTTTGTAATTCAAACGTATTGACAGCTGAATATTAAAATTTTAAAACTGGCATTTATTAAAATAATTGTAATATATTGAAGTAACCAATAACTTACTTAAACTAAAAAGAAATACACAAAAATTCTCCAAGAGGGGACAAAACTGTAGAATAAATAATGGAACCCATTTCTTTCTTTTATCTATTAAATTTCTCTATGACGCATACAAAAGGGAATAATTGTTCGTATGTAAATGATCATAATCTTCTCTGTTTTTTACTGCACTTTTCAATTAAACATCTTTTGGCTTTTCGTTTTTCAAAAAGTTTGTAATCCTGGAGCAAATTGTAAATACTCATCGGAAGTCTGGTTCTTTTCATAACTTACTAATTTTCATATACTAAAAAAAAAAAAAATCTGAAAGTCTTCAGATTTTACATTACGCCCACAGCGACGTTTTTTAACGCCCAAACGGGCGTTTTGTGTGTTACCTTTATTTATTAAATATCATGTTCTTCGCACTTAAACCATAAAATTCAGTTTAAAGCAATATCGCAAAATAATTTTAAAATGAGCATAGGTTTAGAATTTCCGATACACAGTCTCCCGCTCTGGAGATAAAAAGGTTTTTTCCGTACAGTGTTTCCATTGCTCGCTTTGAAATCGTTGAGTTTGTTAATCAAAAATTCGTTAACGTTTTACAAAATATGAAATAGATAATAAAACAAATTCGAAATTCCAAATTTGGGCTTCCAGATGCCCCTATTCCGGTGGAAACGTTCAATATTCAAAATTTGATCGCTCTAGGTACCGTTGTTTTCCACAATGCCAGAAACATATATAAATTTATGCAGGTTATTCATTATTTAATTTCATTAAATATAATACACAGCTCTAATATTTAGTGGCAATAATTTGAAAAGTGAAGCTACATTTATAGTGAACCAACGCAAAATGCCGAAACGAAATTAATAGTCCTTCTGGGCAAATTGCCCCTTTGGACTAAAAACTGTTCAAATGTAAATGTACTCGCAAATACAGGGATTATTCATATTGAAAAAACTCGTAACAGAGAATATTTATCTTTTGACTAAAGAAAGGTTAATCAAATTTGTAGTTTCAAATCTTTGAAATAAGACTTATATTACATTGTAAATTAATTATATCCATTTCTAGATTTTTGCAAAGTTACTCACGTTCGTTTCTGGTAGTGAAATAAATGAATGTTTTTTGGTAATAATATAATTTTGGACTCAAAACCATTAAAATCTTAAATTTTTCTTCAAATTCTTGTCATAATAATGCTAATTAATTTACGAGAAATGTTTTTGCTGGCTTCATAAAATTACTTTGGAGGCTTCCAGTTTGAGACCTTTGAGCTGACGTACTTATGGCATATACACGATGTCCCAAAAAGTCTTTTAAAATTTTCATGCATCCTTTATTTCCGCAGCAGTTGACAGTAGACATATTTCCTATAACGAAACGTTTTATATGACACAAGTATTCATGTTTCGGTGTTTTAAATTTAAAATCAATTTCGTAAAAATAAAGTCTTAACTTTTTGCACTTCTTCCCTGTAATTATATGCAGGAAAAGCTTATGTTTATTATATGCAATAAACTAAAGTACAAAATGTGCGACCCCGTGCGATAAGTATTGACTGACATATTTCATTTTAAAGCTTGAGATCGAATTCTGGGGCCGTACACAAACTGAAATTTCTTTTGTTTTATGTCATACAATGAGTATATAAACTAATCTTAAATATAAATATAGGAGCCACGGGACCCTACTAAAAGTTACAGTTGGTCATGTTAATAAAATCGACTTTTTACTTCCTTGTACGAAGCAAAGGAAATATTGTAATCACGAAAATTCCAAGTATCATATTTCAGCGAAAATATCCATTTTGACCACTATCGAATGCATTTTAACGATGTTTATGCACGACGTATGTACGTAAGGGCAGAATAAAGGACTCTTTTTTTTTTCCCAAACGAATTATAAAACTGGTTTAAAATGGATTCAGAAGAGGTTTTTTCGTGGCGTCCGTCCGTTCTTATGTATGTATCTTGCATAACTTAAAAACGAGTAGCCTCGTTTGGAGAACGTTGAAATTTTGGAGCACTGCTATAACTGACATATATATATATAGGACTGCTATAACATGCAGTTGTGAACCTCCTATTTTGGTTGCAATCGGCCGCACCAAAAGTATATGTAAGTATCTGTATATGATACCAAAATGGAGACAAATTATATAGGGGGTGAAAACTTTTGAAGTGCTCTTTTATGTATTATTAAACGGTTTAAAGATTGCACTTTTTTTGGATTATTAATAACGTATATCTCCTTATAATTGCAAATTAAATTATAATTATCAAATGAATTTAATGATTATATTTATTTGTTTATTAACATTTCATTATTACATTATTTTCGTCCAGGAATTTCCATCTTCCCCTGAACAATACATACATGTAAGTTACGAGGCTGAAAAGCATTGCTATAAATAAATAATTCGAACCAATTCCAGTTGAACAGTACTAACTGTTTACGGAAAGTATCTAAGTTTTTGAAAAGCTTCATATCGTCTAACATGAAATTAATTTCTTAATCATCTTAAGAAAGATTTTGTGTGTTTATTTAATTGAACATGGCAAAGCATATGAGGGTTGGAGAGGCATGTTTCATGGAGAATTTTCTAGGGAAAATCGACTCATATTTACAATACCTTAAGGAAATCCACAAAAATGCTTACACACAGTGGCAGGCTGTAGGAGGGCTCGTTTAATCCATTTGCTAAAAATTTGCATTTAATTTTCAAGACCCCCTTTTTTGGCTAGTTGATTCATTCAAAGCAAAATACATATTACTCACTGAACTTCGCGCGTTACTTTGAATAACCTTTAAACCTGATGAACAGTATTTATCTGTGACAAAGAGAGCTTTCTGACTGCAAAATCTATTTTACATTAAGCGAGCTCGTGCCGAATAAGTTTATTCGCTATTTTATGTAATTTCTGCAATATTTTGTAATTATTATACGTTTGTAAATTTAAATTTAAATTTTACTTCTTTGAAGATATTTTCTTTTTATTAACAAACATTTGTATTTTCTGTTTTTCTAAGAAGTGAAAAATTACACTACGAGTCCATTCATCCGATTTGAAACTAGGAATGAATGAACAAATCTATCTTTCCATTTATTGGTCCTGTCCACTTGAATACAGTGAGCTTGAGTAAAGAGGCAAATATCTTTCGTAAATATAAAAGCCATTATAAACGCATTTCTGAATAATAATTTTAAAATATCACTCTCTTTTCAAAAGATTTATTAATTACAAATATAAATATGTATATTGAAAATTACGAAGGGAATAACATATATGTATTTGTAATTACAGGAATAAGTATTTCTATATCTATGCAATAGGGCCTGAAAAATTTGGATAGATAAATATTTTTTCTTTAACTAAATATTAGAATTTATTAACTACCAGCTTATCATCGACTATAGGTATTTATTCTCATCAGCAAATGATAAAATCCTGGGTTCAAATGAACCCTGACAAAAGCTGATCAACTGCTATTGAACTCTGAAGAAGGGTTTATTAGAGGGAAAATGACAACTAAAATCAATTAAAATTATATTCATTTTTTAATTATTTATTTATTATATTAATTTATTATTAATCATAATGGATTGGAATATTTAAATATGAATTTGCTGTATATTTAAGAAAAATATTATGACTGCGAGAATAGAAAAATGGTTTTTTTGAATGTTTGCTATCTTATAGGATGCAGAAGAATTCATTTTTACTGAACAGAAATTAACATTTATTAGCTAATTAATCTGTCCTCTATCCAGCACCTTAGTTCAGAGATCCGTATTAATGTGGCATATATATATTTTTTAATTTAAATTCTTCAAGAATAATTAGAAAAGGACTTAATTCTCTTCTTATTCTTAAATTTTTCTTTAATAAATCTGCATTTTCTGCTATAATCATGTGAAATAATTCTCTAAATGTAATTCAGAGCAGAAAAAAATAAGATACATAAACGGCTTGGAAATGGAATTAGCATTCAGATTCTTTTTACGAAATATGATTAAGCTTACAAAAAGTCTACGAACTGAAGTAATTCTGTAGAATACTTTATAACTCGCTGTGATTAAATTGCACTGAATTACACTTTATAAGCGACATGTAAATATAATTTAATGTGTGTGTGTGACTTACTAGTGGCTGGGCGGTAAAGTCGTTAAACACTGGTAGGTCGATCCGGGGTTCGAATCCCAGTGAAAGGGTTGGTTGTATTGGCGTTTTCGTGATTTTCCTCCATGTCTAACGTGTTTCCGAGTCAATTTTGCTTAGAAACTCATCCACCGAGGCACGCTTACCCTTGGCAAATAGACGTCGAGTGCTTTGCTATACACAAACAAACCAGACCAAACAATATATATATATATATAAATAAGTAGCTTAAAAACTGCTATATTTTATGTATACTTATAAAATGGTATATATATTTACATGTAAGATAAAAAAATATGTAAATCAAAATTATAATTTAAAATGCCTTTTAATTGCTCATTTTTAATTTAGGTACTTCCTCTCTAGTAATAACTTTTTCTAAACTGCGTCATGTCTGAAAATTAATTCAGCATTATGTCATCTTAAAACGTCTGCATTGGCTTTAAGTTTTAGCTAATGAGATTAACGAAATATTTTACCATAAATACCGTTGCAACCCAACTACCTTCCCTCTTTCTCTGCCTATGCCTGCTACCTAAAAGACGTCTCTTGCTCGGCTACTTTTTTAAAAATGTAATGCGCATGATCAAAATTATGGGTTGCAGATTGGCCACTGTGAAGTAAACGGGTAATAAAGATATAGTATTTCGGATATCAAGTGATTTTGTGATACTTCAAAAGCTCCTGGCATCTTCTGCTACTTAGTGGATATTTTGAGTGATCTTCTAATCTTCAATCCACTCAAATAATAATAAAATAATGTCTTCCCTAGTCAAGCACTCATCTCTCATCAATTTACTGCAAGGAACTAAATCTTATAGACGGATATATGCATATATACATGTACATATGTAACTTCTAATTGCTTCGAAACCTAATTAGCCATTTATATTGATATTACATAAATATATTTACGTTAATAAACATTGTATATCAAAGATATTTTTCTTTGATATTTTATACCTTGTTCTAGATTCTGTTCCATTTATGTATACCTATACATAGATAAATATAATTTAAGGATTTCGTATTAACTACTACATATAAAACCAAAAAATGTATCAATAATGTATTTTTCAGTATTATTAACTTCATTATGAAGAATTTTCTGCAGTCTAGTTTGCGTTATTTTATTCATGAGTCTCAAATTAAAAACAATTTAATGTTTATATGGCATTAGAAAATTAACCAAAGAGCAGCTACCACAATATAATTCAAAAACAGTCCTTAGACGTGAAAAGGTTGAAAGCCATTTGGGTCAAGACTATTTTCTCTGATACTCAGATACTTCGCATACATGTAACATAGCATTCGAAATGCAAAGCTCAATATTTTCTACAGTTTCATTGATACAAAATCGCATTTATTTGAAGAATTCAATTTGTATTTTCATTTTCTCTGTATAAAACTGAATACAGAAAAGTTAGATGTTTAAATGACCCCCCCCCCCACATTTTCTCTCGACTCCAAGTGAGATTATCCCCCTTTTTTTCAGCTGCCCCCGGAAAAAAGGGGTTCTAAATTTATGACTTGACAGCATATAGGCAGCATTCGTATGTGACACGACACAAAAGTTAAGATAGGGTTTTTACAAATTTTAACAGTCCGAGCTCAAAGGTTCGCCATCGCTGCTCTAAGTAATAAAGTGAATATACTTTTATGACTGATGATTAAAAAATGGAATTCCTATTCTTTAAATTTTTAACAGTACGTTTGATTTTCATTGTCTTTCTAAGACATTATATCACCGAAACTCTGGCGAAAGTGCTAGAATAGTCTTTCTGTTTTAAACTGTTTTAACCAAATACAAACTTAACTGAGCACTGTTGGAGTTAATATTATTATTTGTATCTATTCTTTATGACCTCTGATTTGTCGTTCTAAATTAACTGCAGAATTTTTCTTTGTTGTTAAGTTACTTTATATCTGCTTTAATCACGATTACATTCGGAGATTCAAACTTTTGTTCATTGTAAGCGTAGACAATAAGCAACCTCAGATTAGCAGAGATTTGAGACACTCAGACACCAGTCGTTTTCCTCCAGTTGGAAAATCCCCCCCCCCTTCTTAAAGGACTGCTATCTGAAGCGATAGCTTTATATATATATATATATGCGGTTCATTTTTACTTCATTTGACCAGAGTAATGCGGATTTTTTTTTTTTTTT